>CAUYQG010277321.1:0-33867 GCA_963574415.1 Tarsius wallacei
TTTTTTTTTTTTAATTTTTTTTTTAAGTTGGAGTCTCACCCTATCGCCCAGACTGGAGTGCAGTGGCCGCTCCCGGCCACCGCAGCCTCGACCTGCTGGGCTCCGGCGATCCTTCCGCCTCAGCCTTCCAAGTAGCTGGAACTACAGGCGCGCGCTACCACGCCCGGCTAACTTTTTTTTTTTTTATTTATTGTGAAGATGAGGTCTTGCCAAGTCACCCAGACGGGTCTCGAACCCGCGGGCTCAGGCAATCCACTCACCTCAGTCTCCCAAAGTGCGGGATTACAGGCTGAGCCACCGAGCCCAGCTGGAAGACTCTTTCAAGATTGTTTTAACTAGTTCTTTTTATGGCCCTGGCCCCTCCTTTTAAATTTAGAAAAGGAACAGAACACTCATTTTGAGTGTATAGTGGCATAAATAGGAATTACTTCAGCAGAGAGCTTTTTAAATTAACTTTTTGTACTAAATCTTGGCTCATGGAACTCCAAACATCTCTTCATGAAATGGTTACCAAGCACTTCCTGTAGACAAAGTCCATAAATGAAATGGCATGTGCAGCATATGGCAGAAGTGAATTAATAGTATTGGTATTAATGTGGAATAACCATAGATGTACATTTAAATCAAAATGCTATAAGGCAATATACAAATGATAAGACGTAGAGGTTGACAAATGGAAGGAAAGTAAAGTTGTACATAAACCTAGAAACACTAATTTCTTCATATTACATAGTAGATGTAAGTAGTAAAATCTCAAGAGAAAAAAGCTAGGATTGATAGAGCAACAGAAGTCTTCTCAGCAGGTATTGAGCAACTCCCTCAAAAGACCTATAAATATATATTCTGATTAAAAAATAAATGTACAAACAGTTAAATCTTGACTGCCCAATCATGCTACAAAGAAGTTCATTATAAGAGAAGCCTCACTCATAATACAGTATTTTAGAGTTCCAATCCTTAATATGAGCAAAAAGCAGGAAATTCCCTAAAATTATATATAGCATATATAACCCATCCTACCACTAATATCTCAGAGACAGAAAAAAGGACCATGAAAAAGATCAGGATGCAACTTAAAAAGGAACATGGAGACAGTAAGAAGAAGCTATTGGAAATTAAAATATGATAGAATAAATTTTAAACTTTATTAAAAGTGTTAGAATACAAGGTCGAGAAAATCTCCTAAGAGTAGAACACAAAGAAGTAGGACAGATAAGTAAGGTTCAATTCACTATTTTGCTACAAGAAGTTCCAGGAAAAAAACAAATACAACAAAATAACAGGAAAATATTCTAAAATAAAATATTCATAAAATTACAGGAAAAAATTCTAAAATTTTTCTCTGATCTGAAGCACGTGGCTTTCTAAATCAAAAAGTTCCAAGTTCCCAGGACAATGCATGGAAAACATCTACAACAACAAAATCACAGGGATATAGTTACTAAAATCTCCCAGAGAGAGAGAGAAAAAGATCAACAGCACTGCATCGAGGGTTGGACTATGGTGGATTGCTCCAGAACAGCACTGGAAGACATACCACAATGGAGAAATGCCTTCAAAATTCTGGGAGAACCTAGGCTTCTACATCTAAGCAATCTATCAATTAACTGTGAGGGGAGGAGAAAAAAGATATTTTAAGACATGTAAGGACTCAAAAATTTACATAGGCAGCTTCTGAAGGATCCATCCCAGCCAAAATGGGGAAACAAACCAAGACAGAGAAAAACATGGATTCAAAGTAATAAAGAGAACAGCAATGGGAAGACCTAGGATTTTAAAGTGGACAGTTCATTTTAAAACCACTAAAAAGATGGTCTGGGAGGGAAGTCTTTGGAAATGTTGGTGGGGAGATGTGTGGAACTGAAAAGTATCCTATGTATCTGAACATAGGGAAATTGTATCTGATAGATCTATTAGAGCATGTAGCAAGAATCACCAACAGGGACATAGAAAACGAAACCAAAATCAAGATAAATTATTAATGTCATAAAAATTAAAGTATTGTCTTGTAAAATAAAATTCATTCATAGATCACTATTTGGCTTTCCATAGATCAAGGTTTGGATTTGCACGGTTACAATAATGTTAACACTGAGTATTATTTAACCAAGTTATGGGACATAACTACACTGTTGATGTAAAGGACCTGAACTCTATTCTCTCTTAAGAGTAAATCAATATATAATAATAAATAAACATGAGTAAGAGAACAGTATTTGAAAAGATGTAGATAAATATCATAAGAAAGAGTTAAAGGAGTTTAAAGTGGTTATTTTGGGGGAATAAGACTAAAAGGTGGAATTAGGTAGGTCAGCATTTTTCATTACCAATCTTTTTTGAATTATTTGACTTTTGATTTATAGGCTTATTTTACTTTCATAAAATAGTCAATTATTACAAATAAAGTTATATCCACAATAGAGGCTTAAGTGCATTATTTAAAGTCATAGAGTAATCAATAAAAGGATAGAAAATCAAATGAGATGAGCCAAAGGAAAGATTTGGGGGAGGGAAAGTAGGAGTTAAATTATTTTGTAGCAGAGAATCAAAATTATTGTTTAGAGATGAAAAGTCAAATGACATGGTATGTATATCTTCTTCAGCTAATCAGGAGAAAAAACTCAAAACAGAGCATAACTAATTTTAAATTAACCAACAAAAAGACTGTGCAATAATTTATATGGATGTGAAAAATGTCTCTACACCTCCACCCAGACTTCAGGAGAGGAAATGTGGAGAGATTCATGTTTCAGAGACTCCCTGATTCTTCTCTCCAGCTCATGCTCAGACCTGGAGTGGATGGCCCTTTGTTTATTTGAGTCCATTCACAAATGTTTGGATATAGAAGCCCTGAGACTAGGGAAAGAGGGAGAACTAAATCTTTTCCCTAAGAAGGAAAAGGGAAATGGGCTTCTGGGGGAGCGGAAGTAAGAATGGGCAAAGGATGACAAGGAGAGTTTTGAGGAGGGAAAGTGTCAGACCAGAAAAAGCATGGAGGCTGCAAGTCATGCTGAGGATCTCAGCCAGAAGATGTTCTTGATGGCAGGGGTAGATGATAGTCTTAAGATCATAACTATGCAGCATTCAGTGTGAAAGTCTGAAACTGGCCCAACTTCCTCATAGAACTAGTGGTTACAGTTTTTAAAAAATAAACATAGAAATTGATATTCCCAGTATTAAAGCTTGAAACTTACATTTGTCTTATCTGAGTCCCTTTCTCAAGAAGCCAATCCTCAGGTCTATGGTATGAAGGAACTGAAACATACCGGATCACCACATCCAGACAATGAGATGCCAGACCCCTTCTTAATTTCTGTATATCGACTCTTCTTCCTTATCCCTCCCCAATTCCTGTTTTCTGCATTCCTGCCCCACAGATAAACTCCTGACTTCAGTAGGATGAGGAGACAAATTTAAGAGTGACTCTCCCAGTTTCCTTGGTTGGTATCATCCAAATAAGAAGCCTCCATCCCTGGAAATGCTCATTGTCTCAGTAATTGACTTTCTATGTGACCAGTGAGCAATAAGATCTCGACCAAACCCTGGTGTTTTGGTAACAAGTCCGCTTTTGTGTAGCCAGCCATATATCTCTCTGTTAACCCAAAACTGTAGTCAAAGTCTGCTCACAGCCTTCTCATGTGACTGGTATTTTGAAGGGATCAAAGAAAGGAGGCAATGTTCTGTGTTATTGGTCAAGATATAGTGAAGAATCAGAGGCCAACTACAGAAGACAAGCAGGAGTGAGAATGAGATTTTAGAGAAGGCAAAAAATTTGGATATAAGGAGAACACATGGATGAACCCTGAATAGCTCTGCTCAGTCTCCCTCCCGCTCTAGTCCCTTTTACCATTTCTGTGAACACCTTTGCAGGTTTCTGTGTGCTTTTGTTTCTTATGTCCACACCAGCTGCTCTCTTGAGAAGACTCTCTTCAGTCTGTGGACAGCTTTGCCCACACATGGAGAGAGTTGGATGCCCTTGAGGCTTATGTATCCCCAGGGTTGTCCTACAACAATGGCTGGCTGGTACAGCAGAATGAAAGTCCAGTTCCTTTGCATTGAGTTGGGCCAAACTCTGAGGCATAGTTTATAGTCCAAAGTGCTCCTCTGGGACAAAGCTACACTACATTCTCTTCCTTAGGACTTTGCCTGACAGCTTTGTGGGGCCCCCTCCCCTTCCAGCTCTGCTGACTCTGGTAGTACTTCTTTAACAAATTACTTGTGCATAAAACCTCTTCTCAGGGTCTACTTCTGAAGGACCCGACCTAAAAGAGACACCAAAGCAATTTTAGCTAAAATATTAAAGAGTGACCAGATTGGAGTGGAAGATTTGGGTATGCCCCAGAAGAATGTTCTCAAGCATGTTATTATTGGCTGAAAACATTGCCAGACAAAATCAAGTAGTTCTTAAATATAAATTGGAAATGAGAGGCTATCCCAGAGAGAAAATAAGGTGAGAAGGGAGGAGACTTACAGGAAGATGTCATATTTGATTTAACACATGTCAAATTGAGTAGGACCACCTATACCCTGCAATACAGTAAAATAGAAAGGAAAGGTAATCAGAGGGATATTAGGAAGTGATTTGCACAGAGCCACACTATTTCAAATATTTGCATAGAGCCACACAGAAAACAAAGATAATTTGATTTTTGACGGGTAATTATTTATTTTAGCCAGTCCACCAAATTCAGGAAAGCAGAAATTTAACTGAGCTAAGATAAAATAATGAATATTTTCATATAATCAATGCCACTAAGAATATTAATGAATCCTCCTAAACAAGGTATTTCCCCCCACTGAATAGTAGTACTTAAGGAACATTAAACTTCATAAAAAGAGAAATATACCTAATTTTGAGAGAGAAAGGAAGAAAAATAAATGTACTAGTTTCTATCTGTTTTTCTTAAAGTTTCACACTTGTTCCAGTTGTTTAATCTCCAGAGACAGCTTATATACCTCCAGGGCCATTTTCACGTCCTCTGGGCTGGAGAGACACTGTATCAATTTTCTGCCAGTGAGCACCTTCTCACAGCCTTCAGGGGTCTCCTAAAAGAGATAGAAGGATGGTTTTTGAGAAACTTTTCTCCAAACTAAATCCAAAGATATAAGATTCCTTTTGACTGCATCAGTGATGACAACAAAATTAGAGTATCAATTCAGTAACCTTCCTCAGGATAAAGGAATGAAATCCAAAAGAAAATTGTGTCTCAGCAAAGTGTTTACCCTAGGATTCAGACCAGCTCTGCTTTCAAGCATCAGCCAATAACTGCCGAAGCAGAGAATGAACAGTTCTGCAGAGGACACCCAGGGGACCTCCTTGGGGACAGCTGAAGTGATAGTTCTGATAGCCCAGCTGAAAGGAAGAAAAAGCATAGCATGTATTGTAGAAAGTATAAGGCCAGGTCACCTGAATCGATGAGACCTTCCTATCTAGGGGGTTAGTCCTTGCTATAACATGAGACAATTAGAACTTGCCTTAAAAAAAAAACTAACCAAACTGCTTTGAGGGTGACAGTGCTAATTCTGTAAGTGATTTGTCAGAAATAAATACTGCCAATGTCAGATCTCATAGATGTTGGATGGGACAGTTTTCTGGAGGAGGCTAGCATTTTAAGAATGTGATGGGATACCCTGAGATGTGTACCACTTACCCACTCACACCTGGGCATCTCCGGGTACCAGGTTCCATTATCTGAGCAAGTGATACTTTGGGGACCAACCAAACTGTAGCCAAAGTCACACTGGACGGTGACGCTTTCAGCTTCAACATAATTCTGGATGGTGACATTTTCATTCTCAACATGCTGATCCTTATCCACAGACAGCTTTCCATTTTTTATCTCTGGTTTCAGACACAGAGCTATAATGGAAACACAGTTTTTAGTCATCCTATGATTCTCAGAACAAGATCTTTCCATAGTAAGAATATCAAAGGTTGAGAAACACACATAAATCATATGTGGCTGCTGAGAGTTGTTCTTTACTTTCATCTATTTTATTATTATAGCAATAAGATTACTAATAATGATGATAATTTTTGCACGTACTACATATCAACGTAAGTACTAATGCAAAACACTATTATCTCTACTTTTCTAAAGAAAAAATTAGGTACACATAGTTTATGTGACTTGTCTAAGGTTGCATAGCTTTTAGGTTGCATGATTATGATAAAAATCTAGGCATTGTGGCCGTAGTCTGAGTTTTCAAAACTACTGTGTCTCAAAACCTTGATCTTTGATAATCCGAAGTATGTAATTTTTATTCCCATATCCTTAATATCTTCCCGTGTTAAATGGAGATGGTGATGGGAAATTAGCTCCTTGAGCAGCTGTTAAAAGAGTGGGACAAAACATTGACCCTGTCTTGGTGATCAATCAGAAATCTCCTATCAGGCCAGCTTTGTTATGAGAAGGAGATAGCAGGCATGAGGTCCTAATGGAGGTGTCCAGTACTTCAAGGGCATTGGGAGTATACCCACAGACATCCTCATTTAAAGTTTAGTCAGAGCCTACTAAAGTTTTCTAAATCCTCACTGAGACTTTCAAATTAGAAATTTCTATCTTTAAGTCCAGCAACAGAATCATATATACCCAGACACTTGAGTTATAACAAAGGTTGCACTGCAGAGAATTGTGAAAACTATGGTTTGTTAAATAAACGGTGCAAGGTTAATTGAATAGCTATGGGAGAAAAACAAATGTAGACCCCTATTTTCCACCATAAACACATAAGAATTCCAGTGGAGATATTAATGTGAAAGGTAAGACAACAAAGCTCTGGAAAATAATACAAGAGAATATCTTTGTGACCTTGTTGTAGGTGAATACTATTTATTAAACAGGGCATAAAAGATACTAACATCAAGGGAAAACTTGATAAATGGAACTAAATTAGAATTTAGAACTTCTGTTTATCAAAAGTAGAATACACATATGCTATTGGTGGAAATTTAAATTGTTGCACAAATCTCTGAACAAAATTTGGCATGATCTACTAAAGACAAATATGTGTGTACTCTATGAAAGAGCAATTTCACTCTTAAGTTTATTCCAACAGAAATAGGTCTATCAAAAGACATGCACAAAAATGCTCATAAAAGCATTGTTCATAATAGCCTAAAACATGAAAAGTCCAAACTTTTATAAGATACATAAAATGTGATATATTCACCTAAAAGAATATTGTACAGCAATGAAAATGAGTAAACCATCACTACATAAGAACATAAGTGATTTTCAAAAATATAATGTTGATTAAAGAAGCCAGGCACAAAAGAATACAAATATGATTTCCTTTATATAACGTTAAAAGTTGGCAAAACCAATCCATGGTGCTAGAAGTCAGAATAATTGAGAAGTAACTGGGAGGACATGTGGAATACTCCTTGGGTGCTGGTAATGATAATGCTTTTTGATTTGAGTGGCAATTTGTCATGGGTTATCACTTTGCGATAATTTATAGACCTGTGCACCCAAGATTTGTACACAGTGTAGTATGCTACATTTAAGTTAAAATAAAGCAAAAAGTGGTGCTCCAAGACACACATTGGTAACAGTAGTATTCAAGAGTGATAAACTGTATGATAGCTCATACTTTTGAAATATTGTCCGTGTACACACATTAATTACATAAATTGAATAAATAAGTGAAATTCAAATGTGTAAGTGCCGCCTCCATCTAGGAGACTCTGTTGTTGAAATTTTCATGGCAGTTCTACCATCTTAGCAGGGGCCATCAGTAAGGTTGGAGTTACCTTTACATTGAGGTGCTGGAGACGACCAATGTGAATATCTGCAGGTGATTTTAGCCTCTCCAACCAGAACATATCCTTCATCACATTCATAGTACATCACAGTAGTAAAGGATAGATATGAACTCACATCTTCATAGGACCCATGGGCAATGAGAGGAGGCCTTCCGCAATCTGAATGGTAAGAGAGAAGGGTAGAAGGAGAGCTAGAGTTTAACTTAATTAACAATTCAGAGTGAGCGAACAACCCTTCCCATTATATAGAACTAGGTCATTACATTGTTATACTACTGACATACATTTTTGTTTTCTTGACAAAAATCACTAAACTTTTACACTGCTTATGGACTCTTTTGTTCAGAAGCATTCATTCAGCCACAAGGAGTTACTCTGAAGCAGAATCATATTCAGAAATCACGAAGCTAAATGAAAAGAATGTCTATAAATTAATTTTCAAAAAGGAGTTAGTGCAAAAAAAAAAATGGCCAAGAGATGAATAGATAGTCCATAAAGTGGCCATACAAATGGTCAACAGGCATGTAAGCATGTGAATACGCACTCAGCCACATAGGTCATCAGGAATGCAAATAAAAGCCACACTGAGAAGCCACTATACAACACTCACCAGAACGTCTACAATTGGAAACCGTAATATGGCAATATGGCACAGTGAACTCTCATATACTCCTTGAGGGAATGGAAATTGGTCTAGTCACTTCCAAAACAGTTTGATTGTCTCCTAGAGGTGAAGATAATTATATCCTAGGACCTATCAGTTGCAATCATGGATATCTTCTTGGCAGGAATACATGAACATGTGCACCAAGAGACAAGCTCAGGAATGTTTCAAGTAACCTTGTTTGAAACAGACCCAAATATGAAAGAGCCCAGATAGCCAATGACTGCAGAACAGGTAAGTAAATTGTGGTACATTCAGGCAATGGAAAACAATGTGGCAAAAAAAAAAAAAAAGAAAAATACTATTCACAACAACATGGATGAGTCTCACAAACATATTGAGCAAAATAAAATAGAACATTCATGTATGATTTAATTTCATTAAAAAAATTCAAAACTAAGCTAGAGTACAACTATAAATAAAATGAAGGAAGTGATTACTCTGCAAATCAGGATGGTGGTTACCTTTGAAGAAGGAGGGAATGGTGAATGGAAGGACCCCCATGGGACTTCTGAGGGCTGACAATGTCCTACTTTTTACCCAGGTGAAGTTTATCTATCTATCTATATCTATCTATCTATCTATCTATCTATCTATCTATCTATCTATCTAGCTATCTATCTACTTGAATCAGAATCTCACACTGTTATCCAGACTGGAGTGCAGTGGCATGATCACAGTTTACTGCAGTCTCAACTACTGGGCTTGAGTGATCCTTCCACCTCAGCCTCCTGAGTAGCTGGGACTACAGGCACAAGCCACCACACCCAGTTAATTTGACTATTTTATGGAGACAAGGTCTCACTGCGTAGCCTAGGCTCATCTAGAACTCCAGGGTTCAAGCAATCCTCCTACCTCGGCCTTCCAAAATGCTGGGATTACAGTCATGAGCCACTGTGATTGGCTGTGGGTAAGGTTTTTTTAAGTGTTTGCTTTTTGAGAAATGGTTTTATTGTACATTTTTACTTTGTATACTTTTCCGGATGTGTGATATTCTAAATAAGCTTTTTTAAAAAAAGTTGTTTTGCTTGAAAATATGTAAGGGGTGAATAAATTCAGAATCCCTATGCAATCTCTATATAGTCTGAAATAAGAAATATACAATGCTGAGTTAGCCTATCAAAAAAAGAAGTTATTTACCATTCCAAAAATCTTGCAGAGAAAATTTAGTGCAATTTAACAAATTTTGAGCACTGGGTATGTTGATAAAACATCGTGCTAAAAGAAGATTTCTAGGACTGAATCTAAGTTAAAGCTGTTTCCAAATTATTTGCTAAAAACAAACTGTTTAAAACTACTAGGCAGGCCGGGCTTGGTGGCTCAGTCTGTAATCCCAGCACTTTGGGATTGCCTGAGCCCGTGGGTTCAAATCAGCCCGGGCAACTTGGTGAGACCTCCTCTCTACAATAAATCAAAAATTAGCCGGGTGTGATAGCGCGCACTTGTAGTTCTGGTTACTTGGAAGGCTGAGGCGGAAGGATCACTGGGCCCATCAGGTTGATGCTGGGGTGGCTATGAGCCTGCCATTGCACTCCAGCCTGGACAATGGAGTGAGGCTCCAACTCAAAAAATAAAAAATAAATAAATACTGCTAGGCTTTCTCATGGGCTCCATCCTCCTCAAAAACTGCTCCTCTGTAGGACACTATTCTTAGGCACACTCAATTACTCATAATTCTCCTGTGAAACCATGTGCATTTTCATTTCTGTGCCTTTGCTTCTGCCATCTGCCCTACTACAACGTTCTCTACCCTTCTCCACATGCAACTCTAGCACACAGTGATCATGCCTGCCTTGGATTGCCTATGGCACTTAATAGGAATGATTTATTGAGTTCTTAACCACTTGCATTTTATATGTGTTACACATTTATTTGTGTGTTAAGCACTTAATTCCCTTAATAATTCTGTGAGGCAGTATTATCACATATCCATTTTACAGAAAAGGAAACAACCTTAGAGGGGTCAGATAGTCTGCATAAGGTCACAGTTACTAAGTGCCTGTGACATGAATCAAACTTATGAATTAAATTCAGGCTTATATCAGTTCAAAACCCACTGCTGCTTCTTAGAATCTGTTCTCTATAGTAATCATGGGGTAGATACTTTGTATGACACCACTGGATATTTAAAAGACTGTAAAATGAAAGTTTTGGCTAAAGAACAATATTCTAGTTATGTGCAAAGTCAAGTAACACTCTATTGCTGATGAAGTAGGTGACTCAGAACCAGTTAGAAAGCACTTCAGGAATGGAAGACATTTTAAGAATAATATTTGAGGAAGCTTTTTTGAAGTGAAGCTTTTTGTATCCTGTGAGCCCCATCCCATCACTCC
Organism: Tarsius wallacei; assembly: GCA_963574415.1. NCBI lineage: Eukaryota > Metazoa > Chordata > Mammalia > Primates > Tarsiidae > Tarsius > Tarsius wallacei. The sequence goes on from CAUYQG010277321.1 coordinate 10,766, forward strand.
CTATGAAGCAAATGTGTGGGTATACTTCTAACGGAGAGAGAGAGAGTCTAAAGAGCTTATTGAGAAAGCCTAATGTCTCCTCTCAGTTTGGAGTGTGGGACACAGGGGAGTAGTGTCAGACTCCTGCTGGGGAAATCTAAAATGCAAAAGATGGGCTGTCTAGTGGCTCTGATAGTGACAGCAAATGAACTATCTCTGCTGCTTTGAGATTGACCTGTACTCCTGACATTCAGAACAAAGGTTGGGTGAGTTGTCTTCAGGTCTGCCTAAAAGGACCACTGAAGTGATGGGAAGTAGGCCTCAGTAAAAAACAAAACCTCTAGAGGTCGCCAGATATCTAGAAGATAAGAAAGAGCAAGAGCCCAACCAGAATTGAAGATAGGTTTGATTACCCCCAAGGAATTGTAATGCAGATCCTCAGCAATGATGAAGGACCTAAACACACACACACACACACACACACACACACAAAATATAAAAGGAAGAGCGAATTTTAAACATCCAAGAATCATCTCAGGTTAAGCATTGTTTCTCTTACCTCTTCTCCTCCCTAATCTTCAACTCTGGAGGGTTCAGAAAGCATAGTAACAATTATTCCAAAGTAAATATTTGTTCTAGGAATAGAAATTCACCTGTATATAAACCTATAGCTTCCACACAGCCTTTCCTAAACCTCAGATTAAGAACCTCCTTAGAAAAAAAAAGAGAAAACTTTAATTTTTATGAATAAACAAATACATATGTAGAGTTCTCTACTAGACTTCTGGGATAATATTAAGGGACATACTTCTAATGTATTAAAAAAAGCTATAGTCATACAAATAGTTACACCATAACATCAATCACACAAGTGTCAGAAGATTAGAACAGGAAATTAATTCTGTAAGAGAAGGTAGTGATGGAACAGAGGACTGGAGTATCCAGGGCAGGCTTTGTAGAGTAGGTTGGAGGTATATCTTCAAGGATGGGCTGAAGGTGAGTAGCTGAAAGAATGAGGAAGGCAGATTATACAGCGGCAATAAGCAAATCTCTGGCATTAGAAAATTATTATTGCAAGAATAGTGGGAGGTAGGATCAGAAAGGGAGATTTAGGTCAACAGACATTAAACACTCATTTAGGGGGTTAAGATTATTAAGTAACAGGACGATTTGAGGGAACAGAAGAGAAAGAAAAAGAAAAACATGGAGAAAAAATTGAAAGCCTTGTTGGCAGTTTGGATAAGCTCTTCCTCTGCTACCTCAGAGTGTAAGAGAAATTCAGAGATGAAATTGACCTCTTTATCCTACTGACCACTATTGCTTATATTAACACTGTTCTTCAATAATTTTTATGCTTCTGACATGAAGAATCATCTTTCAAATACAGATACTTCCTTTATAAACCATGTTTTCCTTTTACCATCCTCATCAAAGAAGAAAGCATGAGAAAGCATGACTTCCACCCTTTATATCAATATGACAGCTCACAGAAGAACATTCAGCTATTATTTTTAGGGTCAGAATTTTCCACCTAAACTATCCAAATACTCCATTTTGATGCCATGGTAACTGTTTCAGGGACTATGCTTATAAGTATTTTAAACTTACTATAAAAATTCTCTCAGATAAGAAAAAGCATTGGCTAGTGACAGAGAAAAGCATCACTTTGTTAAAAGGACATTTCCAACTAAATAATATAACAATAATTAATTTCCATGGCAACAGCTCTTCAACAAGTTCTGACAAGTTTTTCCAAACCCATACTTTTCTAATTTATTTTTTAAAATTTCCCTAATTTCAATAACAATGACTTACATTTATATAATGCTTTACAGTTTACAAAGTGTCCTATGTTTTTATTATAGCAAATTTACTCAGTATTCGAGATAACAGATAGTATTTTTGCTTTATGAATGGAGTTTTTTTCTAATCAATCAGTAACTAAGATTGTAGATGGTATTTACTTAGAAAATAAGTGTTTCAAATATTTAGGAGCATTTATTTAAATATAAGAATTGATTTGAAAATTAAAGTTTATTCCTTTTTTAAAAAATTCTTAAATTTCTAAATTTTTTTTGAGTTGGAGTCTCACTACTCTGTTGCCTAGGCTGGAGTGCAGTGGCACACTCATGGCCACTGCAGCCTCCACCTGCTGGGTTTAGGCAATCCTTCTGCCTCAGTCTTCCAAGTAGCTGGGACTATAGGCGTGCATCACCACGCCCGACTGTTTTTTTGATTTATGGTAGTGATGAGGTCTCACCAAGTTGCCCAGGCTAGTCTCAAACCCATAGGCTCAAGCAATCCTCTCACCTCAGCCTCCCAAAGTGCTGAGATTATAGGCATGAGCCACCATGCCCAGCAATTTATTCCTTTTAAAATCAATCCTGTTGGGGGAGGGGGGACACACCTCATCAACAAAGGTATGCATAATGAACACCTGTATACCTAACCCTGAATTGTACCCCACATCTTTAAAATAAAAAAATCAAATTATTAAAAAATCAAATCATATAAATACGTTAAAAAAAAAACCCTGCCAAGATTTTTGCATATTGACAACTTTGTTATTTTAGACATGACAACATCTATCTGAATTAGAACAATTTATTTGATGTTTAAAAATTCTTCATTTTTTTCCTAATAACATCCATTGTACTATCTCAAATATCTTTTGAATTATCACCCGCTGGCTATATTTGATTAGTTTTGCATTGGAACGTTTTCTCCATACTTTGGAGAAACTATCCTTTTTCTCATAACCACTGTACTCACCACATAAGCCCGAAGGGCACAGCAGTAGTGTCAGGACTCCAAAGAGCCACCATGCTGGGAAAATGCTCCGCAACTTGGGAGACATGGCACAGCGTTTCAGAGGCACCACACCAGAACTCGGCATTCTTAGACACCTGGATTCAAAATGAAGAAAAGTTCTCAATCAACAATTGAAATGGTGCCTGAGCCTCGGAGTTCAGCCTTGGCAAGACCCCAGCAATGTGTCCACTGAAGGGAATGGCAACCAGGTACTGAGCACAGCTCTGACAGGAAGCTGATATGGCTCCTTCTTGGGGAGAAGAGTCCCGAGGAACTTGATGCAAGAGCCCTCTGGGAGTCTGTATGTACCTACCCCATGTAACCCCAAAGTTGTATTATTATTCAGGCAGGGCATGTGATGAGTTCCTTCTTTGATATACACATGACTCCAATCTGAGAAAACAAGAGCAAAAGACAAAGGGACTATAGCTCCCGATGCAGGAGCTATAGTCCTCTAATTCTCCAGGAGTTAGAGGTCACATCATGAGAGAAAGCCCAGATAGGAAGCCTTTTCAGGGAAGTGGTTTCTTCAATCAGGCATATAAATTGTCCATAGAAAGTCAAATTTTTTTAAAGTCTACAGATTTAAATTTCTTTTCTAGATAGCCTAGCCAGAAGAGAGTAACACAAGTTTCTAAGTGTAAAAATACTAAAGAATTCAGCCCAAACAATAGTTGTTCTTACAATATTTGAGTGGAAACTTCTTTTTTTTTGCTTCCTGGGGTTTTCTGTAATACCTAAGACGCCAAATGATTCACTCTATGGTACTATTCTAGTCTGGAAACCATTCTGGCTTGTGTTTGCGGCACAGAAAAAGCATGCTCTGAAACTTAAATGGTTGAGGATGGGAAATTAAGAAAAAAGGATGATTTGTTTTGACATAGAATAGCTGAATGGTGCTTGATCAGGGTATAGCCAGCGTTTTGTCTCTAGGCACTAAAAAACAAGTAGCTGAAAGGCACACTTGTTATACTTCACGGGAAGTTAATCACAAGACTAAGTTTCTCTTAGCCATTTGGAACTGCCTAGCTATTCATCCAGACCACTTCCTAAATTTAGTTTCCTAAAGTGAGACAGATGAAACTACCAGTCTGAGTTTTATACCTTGCCCACCAACCGTAGGTATCTGTTTCTGGAAGAGACAAAGATAGTTGTCCAAACAAAAGAATAAACTCTGGAATTTGTCCTTAAGTGACCTTTACTACCCAGTTAAATTAAAATGATAAAATGACTACCACAAACCAATAATAGTCAAAATGCTTCTCTCTTAAAAGTAAATAGAAGGAATTACCAAATATAACTGAGTGAATTTCTTTGGAATACTGATGAAAGCATAATTAAATTTCAACTTCTTAAAAAGAAAGGAAAACAAAGTCACTAAGTGGTCGCTTCCTTTAGAAAGAGGAAATACAATAAAGAAGTAATTTAAATGATTAACCAGAGGGCTTTATTAACCTGGTTTTAATTTTTAAGCATGCAATGTGTCATAACTTTCCTCAAATTATCATAATTGGTCTCAAATAACCCTGTGACATGGCTCTTATCTTCCTAGTTGTATAAATGAAGCAACAAATTCAGATAGATTATATAAGATTATATAAACTATTCTAAATCTCAGATAATTTTCAGCTAAGCCAAATTCTGCCCAAGACTGATTTCAAAATCCAGGCTTTCTTTTTATACCGAAACAACTTCTACTTATTGGACAGTAATAGTTACCTGTTAGGACACTGATACAGCCACTTGGGAGTAAATCAACACTGTGGAGTTTTACCTGGTGATACGCTTCCCCACCAGGTGCTGCTGGTTCTGCAGTTAATGTGTTATACCTGTGAATTTCCCCAGAAACTGCTCTGGAATGTCAGTCATCCTGATTCACCTACCCACGTCATTTTGACTCACCTAGGAAGTTATATATCGCCTCCCAAGAGCAATCAATGCTGGGCTAAGGTTGAGGTGCAAAAGTCCTGATCTCTTGTTTCACGTCTGGATGACTCTGTGATGCAATTTATACTCTTGAACCTGCCACGAATTGGTGAAGAGTATGTCTTTTTTGAGCACACGTCTTTGCTTAGTTCCCTTACCTTCCTATCTGGCTGCTTCATTTTCTTACTTTTTTTTTCCCCTGAAGGGTACATCCTTAAAAGTTCACATACACCTGAATCCCTACTAGACCACAGTGGACCTAGGAAGCAAACTCACAGGATGAAATTCTTGAATTGGGTCACTCACCGGGCAACTGGCAATCAAGACCCCATCACTGGTGATAGATGGAGTATTGATAGTCTCTTGCTTGCTGTGGCAGGGCAACTATTCACATTTTCACCAGGAGAACTGCCGTGGAACATGAGGAAAAGAGAGGCACTGGCTTGTGCGATATCTCTGACATTTGAGAGTACAGTGGAAACAATAAGGATTGTGAAATTGGGTGACTGAGTGGCACCCCTTAGCTGAAAATGAAGCCTCAAGGCAATCAGTCACATTTCAAATCCAAGTTAGCATCTTCATGTTAGTACTAAAAAAACCTCTTATTTTAGGTAGCCAGGGGACTAATCATGCTAAGGACCAGAGTTAGTACCAAATTATAAAAGAATAGCAGAACTTCAAAAAAAAGAATGAACTCTTAGCCCTTGCAAGTCACCCATTGAAACTCAGGACCTTTATGTACAATACATTATTATTTATTATATTCACCACACTGTGCAATATATTTTAAAGAAAAGCTTTATTCTTCCTGTCTAATTGATGAAAGGAGTGCTGCCTTTAGATTTGGGATGAGGATAACTAGGTAGAGCCTTGAGCCCTAAGTCCCCTAGACCCATAGAACCTGTATTGGCCCTGTATAATATCACTTAATGCTAAAATCCTGAACATTTCCCCCTTAAGACTGGGGCCAAGGCAAATATGTCTATTCTCACCATTCCTCCTTGGCAATATATTAGAAGTCCTAGCCAGTGCAATAAGGCAAGAAAATAAATAAAAAGCATTGAGTTTGAAAAGGAAGAAACAAAATTATGTTTACTTGCAGACAATATGATTATGTGGAATATTCCAAATAATGTATCAAAAACCTATAATACTTATAAGAAAATTTAATAAGGTCACAGGATACATGGTCAATATACAAAAATCAATTATATTTCTATACACTTCCAATGAACAATTGGAACTTGAAATTTAAAAAGTACTACCATCTTAAGGGCAATATGCTGGGTGAAAATAAGATTTCAAAATGTCATACAGTATGTGATTTCATTTGTAAAACATCATCAAAATGGCAAAATGGTAGAGAGGGAGAACACATTAGTAATTGCCAGAGTTAGGGATGGTAGGCTGGGGAGGGAGCAGTTATGACTATATAAAGTCGTATTTTAGGATCTTTGTGGTGCTGGAATAATTTTGTATCTCGATTGCTGTAGTGGTCACATGAGTCTACACAGGTAACAAACTAGCATAGAACTACACACACATTTTTTTTAAACCAATATTAATTTCCTGGCTTTGGTACTGCCTTACAATTTTTCAGGATATAACTATAGATGGGAAACTGGGTTAAGTGTACTTGGGACCTCTCTATATTATCTTTGCATTTTTCTGTGAATCTATAATTATATCAGAATAAAACATTTTTAAAAGGACACAAGCTTTATATGATGCATAGTAGATGAAAGCTCCAAAACTTATTCATTAAAAATAAATAGGTACATAGAGTAAAATGACATGTTCATGGACTGAAATATAATACTATTAAAATGTCACTTCACTTTCTACAGCACATACAAAGAAGAGCTCATACCAATCTTATTGAAAGTATTTCAGGCAATCAAGAAGGAAGAAATTCTCCCTAGCTTATTATTCTATGGAACTATCATCCTGATACCAAAAACTGGCAAAGACCCAACAAGGAAAGAAAATTACAGACCAATTTCCCTGATGAGCATAGACACAAAAATTCTCAACAAGATTCTAGCAAATTGTATACAACAACATATCTCAAGCATTATCCATCATGATTAGGTAAACTTCATTCCCAGTATGCAGGGCTGGTTCAACATTCACAATCCATAAATGCAATCCAGCACATTAACAGGTATAGAATCAAAAACCACCTGATTATCTCATTCAATGCAGAAAAGGCATTTGATAAAATCCAGCATCCCTTCTTGATAAAAACCCTCAAACACCTAGGCATTGAAGGACCATTCCTCAAAACAATAAGAACCATCTATGAAAAACCTGCAGCCAACATCTTGCTTAATGGGCTGAAGCTGGAGGCATTCCCCCTAAGAACAGGAGCAATACAAGGATGCCCACTTTCACTCCTCCTATTCAACATAGTACTGGAAGTCCTAGCCATAGCAATCAGGTAGGAGAAGGAAATCAGGGGTATCCAAATAGGAAAAGAGAAAGTTAAGGTATTCCCTCTGTAGATGATGTGATTTTATACCTAGAAAGTCTGTCAAAAACCTCCTTGCACTGATAAAGGACTTTGGTAAAGTCTCAGGATACAAACCCAATGCACAAAAGACAGTTGTATTTCTATACGCCAACAACAAGCAGGCTGAGAACCAAATAAATAACACAATTCCATACACAATAGCCACACAAAAAATGATATACCTTAGCATTCACCTAAACAAGTGAAAGATCTTTACAATGAGAACTACAAAACACTGTTCAAAGAAATCTAGGATAATACAAATGGGAAAACACTCCATGCTCATGAATTGGAAGAATCAATACTGTCAAGATGTCCATCCCACCCAAAGCAATCTACAGATTCAATTGAATCTCTATCAAATTGTCAGCATCATTTTTCACAGACCTAGAAACAACAACACAGAGATTTGTGTGAAAGCAAAAAAAAAAAAAAAAAAAGAGCATGAGTAGCTAAAGCAATCCTCAACAAAAGGAACAAATCTGGAGGCATTACACTTGCAGACCTTGAACTTTTTTACAAAGCTACAGTAACCAAGGCAGCATGGTATTGGTATAGGAATAGGCACATAGACCAACAGAATAGGACAGAGATTATGGAAATAAAAACACAGTCCCTCAACCAACTCATCTTTAACAAAGCCATCAAACCATATACTGGGGAAAGGAAGCCATGTTTAGTAAACGATGCTGGGGAAACTGGCAAGCCACATGCAGAAGAATAAAACTATCACCTAGACTCTCACCTATCAGCATATACAAAAATTAACTCAAAATGGATCAAGTACTTAAATGTAAAACCTCAAACTATAAGAGTCATAGAAGAAAACATAGAGAACACCCCCTGAACATCAGAGTAAGCAATGAATTCATGGCCAAAGTCCTCAAAAGTAAATGCAACCAAAACTAAGATATTCAGGTGGGACCTTATAAAACTGAAAAGTTTTTGCACAACAAAATAAACCATCCAGAGAGTAAAGAGACAACCCATAGAATGGGAAAAAATATTTGCAAGCTACACATCCGACGAAGTCTTAACATCCAGAATCTACAGGGAACTCAAGCAAAAGGAAAGCAACAATCCCATTAAAAAGTGGGCAAAGGACATGAATGGACCCTTCTCAAAACGCGACATAAAGCAGCCAACAAACACATGAAAAAATGCTCAGCCTCACTAATCATCAGAGAAATGCAAATCAAAACTACAATGAGATACCACCTAACACTGGTAAACATGGCTGCCATTAATAAGCCAAAAAACAACAGGTGCTAGCATGACTGTGAAGAAAAGGAGACACTTCTACACTGTTGGTGGGAATGTGAGCTACTTTAACCTCAATGGAAAGCAATGTGGCAATTTTTCAAAGAACTAACAATTGAGTTTCCATATGATTCAGCAGTCCCGCTTCTGGGAATATACCTAGTGGAACATAAGTCACTCTACCAAAAAGACACCTGCACATGCATGTTTATTACAGCACTATTTACAATATCAAAAACATGGAACCAGCCCAGATGCCCATCGAAAATGGACTGTATTTTTAAAAAATAAGGTACATTTCTATGATGCAATATTATGTATGTATAAAGAAGAACAAAATCATAGCCTTCACAGTAACTTGGACGCAGCTGGAGACCATCATACTAAGTGAAGTATCACAGAAACAAAGAACTGAATGCTACATGTTCTCACTCATAAGTGGGCCCTGATCACTCTCACACTAGCACAGGGGTGGGAATGGCAGATGCTGGACACTGCTAAGGGGAGGGAGGGAGGAGGAGGGGGCTTGTGGCAACACACTGGATATCTGGTCCACTATCGGGGGGGAGAGGACCAGCTAGAAGTCCAAACTTCACCTGCATGCATCCTACTTATGTAGTAAATCTCCACTTGTACCTCACAACTTTGAAATGAAAACAATAAAAAAGAAATTTAAAAAAAAAGATGTCACTTTGGTCCAAATTAATCTACAGAGTTAAAGCAGATATGTTTTATAGAAATTTATAAGCTATTTATAAACTGTACATAGATATACCAAGGACCTGGAATACTAGAACATTTTGCAAAAGAAACAAAAGTTGAAGGAGTCACACTTCTGATTTTAAGACTTGCTATGAAGCCACAATGATTAGACATTGTGGAATTGGCCTAGGAGTGGACCTATAGAGCAATGGAAAAAATAGAGTACAGAAATTCTCTCTCTCTCTTTCTATATATATATATGTATATGTATGTATATATAAAACCAGTTATAGACAAAATGCAGTAATAATTTAGTAGGGAAAGTGTAGTCTTTTCAACAGATGGTGTTAGTACACTTGTATGTTCATATGGAAGAAAAAAAGAAAAAAAAAGAATCTTGACTTTTACTTTTCACCATATACAAAAACTAACAAAAAAATAGATCATAGACATAAATGTAAAACTAGCCAGTCTGGGAAACCTAGTTTGACAGAGATACAATTCATTCATTCCTCTGTGTATTCCAGGGTTTATCTTTGTTATGAAATTAGATATCCAGTGCATACATGCCTGAACGTCAATTCCTGAACTCCTTGCATAAGTGGCAGTGTTAACTAATGTTTTACTATATCATCTCAGTTTTCATGTAGGGATGATATACTTGGTTTTTTGAGGAACTCAACAACTGAAATTAAAGGCATTATATATTATATTATTCACTGTTCCTTATAAAATAATCCATTAAATAAATTTCTTTTCTATTTTTATAATAAGAAAAAAAAGCTTCTCCTGTAGGTAGAACTGATAGGTTTATTTTTACCAAGTAATGTAAATATTTGGTATATTTCCCATTTTATTTTGACTGAGGATGAACTCGATTACAATTACCATATAAATTTAAATTTAGGGACATTTATCTCTTTTACATGATTTTTTTAAATGTTTTAGATTCAGGGGATAACACATGCATGTTTGTAACAGGGGCATATTGTATAGTGGTAGAGATGGGTCTCAGGTGGCCAATTTCCCAGATTGTGAACATTGTGCCTCATGGGTAGTCTCTGAACTCTAACTCCCCTCTCTCCTGCCCCCTTATTGGTGTCCCCTATGTCTATTATTTACATCTTTGTGACTGTATAGCTCCCACATATCTCTTACATAATTTTTCATTTTTATTTTAGCAAGTTTAAGTTATGCATTTTACTATAGACCAATATATTCTGTTTTTTTAAATTATTAAACTTCTATTGATGTAGACATAAAAATAGAAGAAGATAAGAAACTCTTCGGGAAAATTTTTTTTTCAATTATATAAATATGTATCATTGGTTGTATATTATTATTATTCACATTGAGGGACAATTTATCATATCCTTAAACCTAAAAATATCAGTGTCAGAAAATTGATAATTTGCTAAAAATCATGTGAACACAGGAGTAGTAACTATTCACAGGACTATTTCTGGATCAGAAAACCTTATTCTTTTTCTAAACCTTGGTTTTCCTCATTACACAATGGCAGCTCAATCCATACTCTCCATTCATATCTAATTTTTCATCCGAAAGTCTCTGGTTCACAGGCTGCCTTCTCAATCTCTTTCTTTAAACCTGGAGTGATAATGAATCGCATATTTATAGTTTGTTCCCCTATAGTTAGAGAAGGATATTTGGCATTGACAATCAAAAGTTTGTAATGGATCTTCTGCTGGATTACATTAGTTATTATTATATTATATTATATTATATTATATTATATTATATTATATTATATTATATTATACTATATTAACCAAGTTAGTATCTCATATAACTTAATATACTCTTTACCCATGATATAATTATTCAGCACGTACTGCATGGAAACATTTGAGGAAAATACAAAGATAAGCTAGTCATAGTGGAAGGGAAAACATTTAACTTAAAACAAGTGATGAATACAAAGGCTCTGCCTTTTAGAAATAAGAACAATCATTTTAAGAAAGAATATAAGCTGGGTTCGGTGGCTCAGCCTGTAATCCCGCGCTTTGAGAGACTGGGGTGAGTGGATTGCCTGAGCCCGCGGGTTCGAGAACTGCCTGGGCAACTTGGCGAGACTACAATAAATCAAAAAATTAGCCGGGCATGGTAGTGCGCGTAGTTCCAGCTACTCGGAAGGCTGAGGCGGAAGGATCGCCGGAGCTGCGGTGGCCCGGAGCAGCCACTGCACTCCAGTCTGAGTGACTCCAACTCAAAAAAAAAAAAAAAAAGAAAGAATATAAATAAATGATCTCCATGTTGATATTGTGGGAGGAATAGGTTGATGATGGGTGGAAGGAGAGAAAGAGTTCAAAGACAGTACAGAAGCAACAACCTTCTTTTGTTGCACGGTAGAAATTCAAGTTAAATAGGCTGGCAGGAGACTAGAGGATTATTCTTTGAGAAACTGGACAGCAACAGAGAAGACACCAACAAACACTGATATTTAGGGATCCTTCTGAATTTGTTAGGGCTTAGGCTAAGCTACTGTAATGGCTAACCTGGAAGTTTATGTCTCTCATATAGCAGTCCAGAAATAGAAGTGCATTCAGATTGGTTGCCAGCTCTGACCCGGGATGACAAGGTCATCCAGGGACCAGGCCTTTTCCTCTTCATTACTCTAACATCCCCCAGGGTACTGTCGTTCTCAACAGGGTGGACGCTGCTCACCAACACTCTTGTCAGCGTTTCAACCCTCTGCAGAAGGAAAGAGGAAGAAGCAAGCAAGCAACTTCTTTCCTAAGAAAGAGACCAAGAAGTTGCACACTTTGGGAGGTTACACAAAGGGAGAGTCTATCTGACTGCTAAATATCGGCTGATGTTTAAAGGAGTTAACGTAGTTGTATGTCGTGAAGCAAGTAGGGGAAAACAGGTACTGCGAAACAATCATCAGTCTCTACTACCACTGTCAATAAGAAAAAAATAGCTCACTACCTAATCTCCCCATATACACAAAATAAATCAGCGTATATGGACCCTACTCTTAAAAATGAATATACAATCTAAAATCATCATCAACAGAAGTTTGCAGAGGGCTAGAACTTCCAAAGAAACTATTACTAATATCCTCTGAGAATATAAGTACACTGTACCCATAAGAAAAAAAAAGCATACCTTGTTTAAATGAAGGGAAGGTTTTTAAAAAAATGAATAAAATGCTTAAAATATAAAGTCATGTAACTATCCCCATAGAATTGGGAAAGGGGGAAGGATGAGACAGAGATGATGATGGGAAATGGAGAGAAAATGTACAAAGATTAGAGGAATAACAAAGAGTGCTGACATCTGACCAATAGGATTTCCTTAAAGATAAAAGAAAAAATAGAGAAGAGAAAATTACTGAAGAAATTACCCCAAGAATATTTCTCAGAATAAAATAACATGAGTTTCCTGTAGAAAACCAGGGATAAAACATCTGATATGATCAAAAATTAAGATTGCTTCTGATATTCTTTAAAAGTTCAAGGTGGGGGGTAAGATTGGCAGTAGTGGGAAGCTGCCAGGGGAGAGGGGGGCACACCTCATCAACAAGGGTACCTGCATAATTAACATTTGTATACCTACCCCTGAATAGTACCCCACAAGAAAAATTGTTTAAAAAGAATAGGAAGAAAAAAATTCTAAAAGAAATTTATTTTTAAACCAGTTTTTATACACGGCCAAATTATTAATCAGGTGTGAGGATAAATATAGTTTCAAATATATAGGAACTCAGTATTTTATTTCCAACACACCATTTTTTAGGTGGCTCCTAGAGGATGTGCTCCAGTAAAATGAAATAAATCAAGAAAGAGGAGAACATGAATCTAAGAAGCAGACAGAGCAGGAAGGTCAGTCCATAGACTTGAGAGCATCCATAGCATGTGTCATTTTGTAGCAGACCCTATCAATGTTCTGTAAATACCATAGGGCCCTGCCACTTCAGCATACTCTGGACAACTTCCAACTTCAGTATCTGCTTCATTTGGCCCAGGCATTTACCAGAACCATTGACAGTGACTCTGGCCTCTTACAGATAAGGCTAGAAATACCAAGATATTAACACCTCCAAGACACAGACCTCAACTTCCAGGAGTGATGAAAGCTATTGTATCAATACCCCAGATCCCTTGCTCTTTGGGTGGGATAACATTCAGGCATATGTCTGACACCTCTTCATAGCTTCCCAATGGACTTAGGCTCTGGTCATCCATGGTGGTCAGTGGCCTGATAACACACCTCTTATTGGCTGCTTTTTCTTCTCTGTTTTACTGTCCCACCTAGTTACTCAAATATCAGCAGAAACATTTTTAATACATTATAACAATTACTAAAGATTTCTCAATACATAGTGTGCTCAAGACATCAATTACCTAATTATCTAACACTCATGGAACTCATAAGTGGGTTTTTGCTCACAAAATGTGAAGATGTGATACAATACAAAACACAAATTAGGTTTTCATTCTAGTCTCAAAAGACATTTATTCTAATGTAAATGAGCAGTAAAATTCTGTGTTAGAGATGTAAAGCCAGGCAACCCTTTTGGGTACCCACCCACTGTGGGAGCATTTTTGTCTTCTCAATAAATAATGCTTTCCAAAAAAAAAAAAAAAGATGTAAAGTCAATTCTAATACCTCTTAACACAAACAAAAAAAGAAATTAATGTTTAAAAATTATTTACTGATTGAAGACTTTTCTAATTAAGGTATGACAAAAAAGAGAAGAAGAGGGTGTCATCACTTGTCACCCATAACCCAACAGAGTACTTCAAGACAAGAAGAGATTTTCTTTGAGTGACTCAGAAATGAATCCTGACAAGTTAGAACTCACCATTGCTGACTAGGACAACGTTTTGAGGGATGCCACCATTTTTAGGGGTTAGCAGCACAAGAATTCTTTGAATTGTGCTATTTATGCACTCACACTTGGGCACCTCTGGGTACCAGGTTCTGTTCTCAGAGCAAGTGATACTTTGGGGACCTTCCACCTCAGCCTTCTAAGTAGCTGGAACTACAGGTGTGTGCTACGACACCTGGCAAATTTTTTCATTTATTGTAGAGATGAGATCTCCTCAAGTTGCCCAGGCTGGTCTTGAACCCCTGGACTCGGGTAATCCTCTCACCTTGGCCTCCCAAAGTGCTGGGATTATAGGCTTGAGCTACCGCGCCTACCTGGAAGCATATTTTTAAGCAGTCTGTAAACCTAAGAAGAAAGACATGATAACATTCTAGGATAAAAAGAATAAACTATATTTAGGTGCTGCTAATTGTTCTATCTTTTCTTTCATCTTGATAGCAATATTATTAGTTATCACTTTTATGGAGCTTGACTACCTATCAGTCTTAGGGCTGAGCACTTTATGTGATTATCTCATTTAAGTCTCACAATAGCTCTATGAAGTGAACACTGTTATTACTCCCATTTTATCAGGAGAAAGTTGAGATATAGAGAGCTTAAGAAACTGGCTCACGGTCATAACATTTTAAAATAACATGACAAGATATTTTTTAAAGAAGGTATGTGACCCCAGATTGTCAGCTAGCAAAATAACTCTCACTCACAGTCCCAATAGCTGAAGATTCTAGGTATAAAATTTCCTTCTTTTCTATTATTCTCATGTGTGCCATGGAGACATTGGTGATAAATAGATTCTAGAGATGTTGTTAATTAAGTAACTTTGAAGCTGTATGCATGTGAAAATTAGACCTGATTTCGACTCCTCCTGCCTCCAACAGCTACACACTAGGAGTCCCCCACAAACACACACCTATGTTATAGCAGGGGGTGACCTGCACAAGGCTTTTTTTTTTGTTTGTTTTGTTTTTTTTTGAGTTGGAGTCTCACACTGTCACCCAGACTGGAGTGCGGTGGCCGCTCCCGGCCACCGCAGCTTCGACCTGCTGGGCTCCTGCGATCCTTCCGCCTCAGCCTTCCAGTAGCTGGAACTACAGACGCGCGCTACCATGCCCGGCTAATTTTTGATTTATTGTAGAGATGAGGTCTCGTCAAGTTGCCCAGGCGGGTCTCGAACCCATGGGCTCAGGCAATCCACTCACCTCAGCCTCCCAAAGGCGCGGGAGTACAGGCCGAGCCACCGAGCCCGGCTAAGGCTTTGATGGAAATAACTGTCACTCATGGTGTTTGGAATTAGCCTAGGAGAGCCTACATTCATGCTATAGCAAGTTTCCATGAAAATTTTGACACAGGCCCATAAATACATTCATTTAAAATGTGATACTTCTAGAATGTTTCTGGATATTTGTACAAGATACAGGGCATAGGGACTGTCTCAAGTAGGCTGGATTTTGTGACTGGGAGAAAGAAGTGGAGGAGATCAACAGCTGTGTATGTCCTTTGTACTTTTTGCAGTGGGTATCATCTGCATATATCAGTTATTTAAAATACGTCGAATCAAATCAAATGTTTTTGTGCTGCCTCTAGCAGGAAAGAAATTTTGCTTTCAATCCTCTCATGACAGTTCTATCCACATAGCCATTGGCTGAAAAGGGAGCTGGAGTTACCTTTACATTGAGGGGCTGGAGACGACCAGAGTGAAGAACCGCAGGAGAGTGTCACTTGTCCCACCAGAGTGTATATCCCTCATCACATTCATGCATGACATCATCTTTGAAGAAGCTGTATAAGTGGACTTATTTGGGACATCCATGGACTGTGCTGGGGGGAAAATTGCAATCTTGATGGTGACACAAAAGTGAGAGAGAGTGCGCTTGCAAAATGTATACAATAGCACATCCCAGAATATGTGTGGTTTGTAGGAGGCTTCATTCTGTCCTTCCATACTTTCTTCCCATAAGATTACTTGGCCAAGTCCACATACATGTGCTGCCCTCCTGTAAGTCTCAGGCTGGGGAATTGTAGAAAGGCTCGAGTTACAGCTCTTAGATTTTTCCTTCATCTTATTAACAAGTCCTCCCTACTTTACATTGTTGAAGGGCCATTTTAACACGAAGGCTAGATTCAGCCCTAAGTCACATCACACTAGTGCTACACTTAATCACTTTCAGGCTTAATGCAGAGATGTGCATCTGTGAAAAACTGTCAGGAAGTTAAATCAATCCACAATCCTAGTCCTTGCTCCCTAATCAAAACTGTCCATTCATCCCCAGCAAAAGAAATACTTTACTATTTAAAACATTTTAGGAAAGATCTCACAGGAAGAATAAAAATGGTGGCTTGCACATTGAAGTAGTAAACAGACATGGTGCAGAGTAATTTTCTGAAAGGAAATTACTGTCAGGGTCCACAAACACTACATGAGGAAGTTAAAGAGAATAGAGCCGTGGGAACGTCAGTTAAAGTATGTGTTTTTCTTAGGGCTGAAGCCAAGTAATGATAGTTTCAGAATTGTTATTGAACTCATCAGTTTTGGTGCCTTTTAGTGCTTCTGACATTTTTTGGTTTTTTTCTCCCATATAGGCTAAATATTTCTCTTTGAAGACTTTTTTCATCTGGAGAAACAACAACAAAAAGTGCTTGGGACGAGATCAGGTGGATAGGGAGGGCAGAGCACCATGCTGTTTTGGGTCAAAAACTGCTAAACACTCAGGGCAGTGTGGGCATGTTGTTCATGTAAATCATTCATCATGAAATGGACAAATGTATTCAAAGAATCTCCAAAAAAAATTCACTGAAGCTGAACACAGCCTCTCACGACAACACTAGCTGGTACACTGATGCCATTGAGTACCTAGAACACTGGGGAAGCCTGTACTACAAGGAGCCCACCAGCCAAAAGAAAATTCCAGTTTTTGAGGGGTCCCCCTTGTACAGAAATTCTAAGTTTTTGTAGTAGTGGCAAAAAAATTTTTGAAGAAAAATAGGTATTTATTGTCTTAAATAAGGGACAGAAAGATCAGAAATGAGATTTAAAATATTGAGAGATAAAACCCTTTTACCTTTGAGGAATTAAGGCACATTCTGTGTGGCAGGTTCTTCAGGTATCAGAGGTGTCACATCTTTAATCACTAATATTATCTCTCAGTAGGAAAGGGGCATTAAAAATATATATAGTTAAATTGCCTTTTTAAGCACTTCACAGCCTAACTGGAATAGTGAACACATGCAAGTCTATAATTGTGAAAAGATAGAAATACAGTCCAAATAATTATTCCTCAGTATTTTTGTTTTCTTCATGTATTTTTGAACCCAAATTAATCAACTTTGGGGCTACACTAGTTGGAAAATAAAGGGAAATTTCTCAGAGTGGTGTTTACAGCACAGATAAAGCATGCATGGAAAATTAAATGATAAAGTATAAAGCATTGTCAATGGAGAAAGAATCATGGCAACGTTAATTTTTCACTGGTGCTGGATCACAGCGAAAGGCTTTCCTTCCTAGCCTTATATCTCTGACAAGAGTACAAAAAGACAAGTCCTAGAAACTTAACAATAAGTTGCATTTGTTATCCTGAGACTTAGTTCATTAATAACTATCTGGGTTAAGACTGGTCCATTAATAACTACCTGGGTCTTATGCCCAGATTATTTATTTTAACCTCCATGAAGAGAAAAGGTGAAGATACTAACCTAGATTTCATGTTTTATTCCTTGAACCAACTGTGAGTATTTGTTACTTGAAGATACACAGATATTCACCCACAGAAGATGGTGAACCCTGAAAAATGTCTGAAAATGACCTTTTACCATCAAACTGAGCTGCAATGAGTGCAATAGGCACTTAACAGTCAAAGTGCTTAACTCTCAAAAATAAAGAGGAACATTTCCCAGAAATAAATGGGTGGGGTCCTCTGTAATATTGATGACAGAACAGAAAAACATCAACCCTCCTCGAAAGAAAGGAAAGCAAATAAACTCACCATGTGACTGATTCATTTAATAAATAGGAACTAAAATAAAATCTGATTGTCAGCTAAAAGAATTTATTTAAATAATTTAACAGAATGTTGGTTAAAAAAACAACTTCTGCTTATTAATTATGTTTCAAACTTTTACAAAATTGTCACACTCAATTTCTTAAAGCAAACTTATAACATAGTAGCCATATTTTACAGATGAGGAAACTTATTCAGAAAGTGAGTATACTTTCCCTAATCTTCCTCATCAGTGGCCAAGTCATATTCTAAACTTAAGTCTGATTCAGATTCCAAGCTGTTTTCACTATGCCAAACTAATTTGCATTAAATGGAATTGGGCGACACAGACCTTTTTTTGTGAGATCCTGAGCCTGATACTTAGGAGAATATACCTAAGAACCTTCTGCTTTTACTGTGGTGGAAAAGACCCCAAATTGTTTGTTTTATCAGACCAAATGCTCATATAATCTACCAGAAATCATGTGGCTTAATCATGAGACTCAATGTCTCAGACCTTAATCTCTACATATGTAGGAGGAGGTTTGGGACTAGCACGGTCTCTTTGATAGTCTGAGCACAGAAATTCTAAGTTTATGCAGTAATGGCAAAAAAAAGTGAAGAAAGATAGGTATTAATTTTCTTAAATAAAGGATGGGAAAGGTGGAAATGGGTCAAAAACATTGAGAGACAAAATCTTACTCCTATAGCTCACTCACCATGAAAGAATCCTCAACGCCTATTGAATGAGCAAAATACATAAATGTAAAAATACTTGCTATTTGCCTTAGCTGCCAAAAGGCAGTCTTTGAGAAGGATTTGGATGCAAAAAATTTATCTGAGATCCTAGAAAGTACCATTTTTAAAGGAATGAGGATGTAAAAACAGAAGAGGAGAAAAAGAATATGGTTTACATTGGTGAACAATTTTGCCTTTGTGGGCAACTAAGCTAAACACCTTGGGGAACGTCAGGTAGAGAGTGTAGATCATGCCTCAGAGATATCCTACCTGTGGGTCAAGGAAGCTGGCATTTTAATCTACCAACATACATCATGGTACCATATCCCAGGAAGGTCAGTCAATCACTTGAGTTCCCATCAGGGAGGATACAGTGATTTGCCTTTTCAGCAGTAAATTCTTGTCTGCATTTGGATCTGTCATCCCTATGGCCAGGCTTCTTCTATCTGTGGACTGATTCAATGCTTTATTCCCTGTCATGGTAGGACATATATTATTGCTTCTGATCAAGGAATTCAGGGGAGGAAAAGTAAGTTAATGAACTGATATTTCGGAGATTCACTTGTCCTACCTTGTATTCCATCACACCAAAGCAGCTGACCTTATAAAAGAGTGGAATGGTCTACTGAGTGCCCAGTCAGCTGAGAAAGAGCACCTAATGAATTTGGGGTATCAACCTACCCTAAAAGATATGGTATATTTTTCTGAAATAGCAGTTGATAGTTGGAGCTACACTGAAGTGGTCAGACGAGTGAGACCAAGGACTGACAACACATAAAGACAGAGATGCTTGAGAAGCCACAGCTATTCTGTTCCCCTGTTGGTTAAATCTTCTCAGCTCAGGTGCCAGACTTGTGAGTCAGCAAATCATGAGATGATTCCATCTCCCATCTTTAAGATACCTGATACTCAGTACAGCAAAGTCATCCCCCACAGTCCTGCCCAGATTGCAGATTTATTAACAAGATGTTATCACTTTAAGTAAGTAAATTTTAGGGTAATTAACAGATAGCGTTAGAGTGTCCTCTACGTGAACAGAAAAGATGATTTTTCATCACTTCAATAGTTGTGGAAAAAGTATTTAGTAAAATTCAACAACCATTTGTGATAAAAATAGAAATCACTCAGAAAATTAGGAATGGAAAGAAACTTCCTCAATCAGACAAGATTGGGCATGTCCAGAGTGGTGTGACCGTAGACAAACTTCCTCAATCTTATTAAGAGTTTCTACAAAAACAAACAAACAAAAAAAAAAAACCTTCAGCAAACGTCTTGCATAATAGTGAACTATTAAGAGTTTCCTCCTGAGATCAATAATGAGACATTGCTTCCATTGTATACTGAACTGAAAGTTCTATCCATGGGAATAGAGTATCACTTGAAATAGATAGATAATTAGATGGACAAACAAACAAATGACAGAAGAAGTAGAAAGGAAGGCAAATTGTTATTATCCACAGGTGATATAATTAAGAACTTAAAAAAGCCAAAAGATATATATAGAAATTTTATTAGAATTATCAAGTTATCAAATAAAAGACCAATAATCAAAAACAACTATTCACTGTCAACAAAATTATATAAAAAGATATTTTTATAAAAATGTAATTTATAAAAATATGCCAGGTGCCTAGGAATAAATAATGAGGGATGTATAAGAGCTCCTTACTGACAAAAAGAAAATAACTAGACATAAATAAAATATATAAATAAATGGAGGGAAATACCATTTTTATGGGTTGAAAGACACAATGTTGCATAGATATAAATTCCTCCCAAACTCACCTATAAATATAGTGCATCCTAATAAAAATTTCATAGGATTTTGGTAAAAATTGATTAGTAGATGATTTTAAAGTTCATATAAGTGCAAAGGATCAAGATTCGTCAGAGCAATGTAAAGAAGATGAGGAAGGAGGAGAAGCAGGAGGAGGACTAACAGGAGGAGAAGAGGAACAAACTTGGAGGACTCACACTGCCAGATATCAATGCTCATCATTAAGCTGTAGTAAACAAGACATTGTGATATTGGTGTAAGATAGCAAAATAGACCAAGGGTTAACAATTGAAAGTCAAGTAACAAGCTACAAATAAGCATGACTGATTGATTTATGACAAAGCGATACTACAGAGCAATCGGGAAAGGATGGTCTTTTCAATAAAAGGTACAAAATCAATCGCATATCCATATGGGGTAAAAGAATCTTGGTTCTGTGCCTCACACCATAGCAATTCCAAGTGGATCACAAACCTAAGTGTGAAAATAAGATTATAAATCTCCTAAAAGAAAACCATGAGCAAATATATATCTGTGATCTGGGGTAGGCATAAATTTCTTAAATGGAGCCAAGCACAGTGGCTCACACCTGTAATCCTAGTACTTTGGGAGACCAAGATGAGAGGATTGCCTGAGCCCAGGGGTTTGAGACCAGCCTGGGCAACTTGGCAAAACCTCATCTCTACAATAAGTCAAAAAATTAGCTAGGCGTGGTGGTACATGCCTGTAGCTCCACCTATTTGGAAGGCTGAAGCAGAGGGATTTCCTAAGCCCAGCAGTTCGAGGCTGTGGTAGCCATGAGTGTGCCACTGCACTCCAGCCTGGGTAACAGAGTGAGACTCCAATTAAAAAAAAATCTTAAATGGGATTTTTAAAAAAACACTAATCAAAGGGAAATGCTTGCTGTCCTATATGACACTAAAATTAGGAATTTATGTTTATCAGAAAACACCTTATAAACGTTAAAAAAAGGCAGGATATGAGCAGGAAAAAGATATCTGCAATACATAGCACACAAAAGACTTTTATCCAGGATATTTTGATTAAACATTCCTATAGCTAAGTTAGAACCAGGCAAACCATCCAGTAGGAAAATGATTAAAAGAATTAAACTACCAGATTGTTTTGGGTGTGTGTGTGTGTATGTGTGTGTGTGTGTGTGTGTGTGTGTTCAGTTGTTTTTTGCATTGGTTTCTGCTTTGCATCATCATATAGAGTGGTGGTGGGGAATGGGTCTCAGGGAACACATAAGTGAACACTGTAATTTGCAAGTAGTTTCTGAATCCTAGCGCCCCATCCCCTACTTTATTCGATTTTCAGAAACTACAAGAGACAGCAAAGCTTCCCATCTGCCATGCTATTTCAAAATAGAACAAATCCAGAGCCCAGATCAGGGAAGAATAGAGGACTGAGCAAACATCAGAAGGAAAGCCTCTCCCACCGACACTGAATAACAGAACCAAAGAGAAAAACAAGAGCTCTGTCACAAATGAGGAAAAAACCAAAGGAAGACCTCAGACAATTTCAAGTGTACCAAAGAAAAAACTGAAAAATCAGACCTTGGTGTCCAAACAATGGAAGTCACCAATGACTGGCCCCAGAATATAACAGGGATTAGGGAATGGATGGAAAGAGTGAATAAGACTCAAAAAGACAAGATGTAACACTGAAAGAACTTGTAATAGAGATTTTGGCAATAAAAAATTTCATGCAGGAAATAAATAAAGGATGACAAGTGTGGAAAGCAGAATTAATCCAGATGAAGAAAGCTCAGAACTTGAAGACCAGAGCATGGAATTAACCTGATCTGTAAAAAACATAGAAAGAAGACTCAGAAAGATAGAACAAAGGCTACAAGAGATGTGCAATTATATCAAGAGGCCAAATCTCTGCCTGATTGGTATCCCAGAAGAAGAAAGGAAAATGAAGAACTTGGAGCAAGTATTCCAGGAGAAACTTTCCCCATCTCACCAGAGATGTAACCAGTCAAGCACAAGAGATACAGAGAACCCCCACAAGACATCAAATGAGAAGGCCAACCCCTAGACACATAGTAATCCACCTACACAAAGTAGGCACAAAAGAAAAAAATCCCAGAGGCAGCAAGAGAGAAAGGTCAGACTACCTACTGGGGAAAACCAATCAGAATAGCAGCAGACCTATCAGCAGAAACACTACAAGCAAGAAGGGACTGGAGCCCTATATTCAAAGCCCTCAAAGATAAACAATTTCAAACAAGAATTTCCTATCCAGCCAAGCTCAGCTTCTTCAGTGATGGAGAATTAAAATCCTTCTCAGACATCCAGTCTTGCCATGCACATTCTCAGACCACAGTGGAATAAAAATAAATATCAAAACCAACAACATTTCCTCAAAGCCCACAAAGACATGGTCACTAAGCAGCATGATGCTGAACAACGACTGGGTCAACACTGAAATCAGAGAAGAAATTGAAAGATTCCTGGAAACAAATGAAAATGAAGAAGAATCTTACCAAAACCTCTGGGATGCCATGAAATCAGTTCTAAGAGGGGAATTTATATCTCTACGAGCACACATCAAGAAAAC
>CAUYQG010277322.1:0-14855 GCA_963574415.1 Tarsius wallacei
CCAGTAGTGGGATTGCTGGATCATATGGTAATTCTATTTTTTTTTATCTTTTGAGGAACCTCCATATATTTTTCCATAATGGCTGTACAATTTACATTCTCACTAATAGTGTGCAGTTTCCTTTTTCTCAACATTCTTGCCAACACTTGTTATCTTTTGTCTTTTTGGCAATAACCATGCCAGCAGGTATGTGGTGGTAACTCATTGCGGTTAAGGTGTAGTTCCCTGATGATTAGTGATAGTGAGCAATTTTTCATATACCTGTCGGCCATCTGTATGTCTGCTTTCGATAAATGTCTATTCAGTTCCTTTGCCCATTTTTAATGGGTATTTGTTTTCTTGATATTGAGTTATTTTAGTTCCTTGTATATTTTGGATATTAGCCCCTTAGCAGATATATGGTTTGCACATATTTTCTCCTTCTTCAGATTGTCTCTTCACCCTTAGATCACAACTTTAAACTTGGGTTCTAATTAAGAAACCAGTTCAGAATAATTCTGCAAGACCTTACTCTTTCCAGTCTTCTATTCTCAAAAAATAATTAGAGAAGCATAAATACTTTATTTATTTATTAATTTTTTGCAGATGTTACAGTTTCATTGTTTTAACAAGAAAACAATAGACAACTAGCCCTGCTATCCAAATACTGTCTGTGGAAAAACCTGAAGATGCCTACTAAATAATCACTTTTTTCTTAAAGACAGAATCCCAATTTTTAAAAAAATGTAATAATGTGCTCAATGAGGAGACTGTTTTGCAGATTTCTGGAATGCTAAGTGTATCCATTTGACACAGTGCTGGCTAATGAGATATAAAGAAAAATTTTATGTGAGTTTTTTTCTTTTTTGAGTTGGAGTCTCACTCTTGCTCAGCCTAGAGTTCAGTGGCACACTCACGGCCACCCCAGCGTCGATCTGCTAGACTCCTGTGATCCTTCTGCCCCAGCCTTCTAAGTAGCTGGAATTACAAGCATGTGCCACCATGCCCAGCTAATTTTTTTTTATTTATTGTAGAGATGAGGTCTCATCAAATTGTCCAGGCTGGTCTTGAACTTGTGGGCTCAGGCAGTCCTCTCACCTCGGTCTCTCAAAGTGCTGAGATTATAGGCGTAAGCCACTGCGCCTGGCCTTATGTGAGGTTTTAAAAACTGTTTCTTAAATGAAATTGACTCGCGTAAGACAAATGAAAGGTGACAGGTTTTATTCTCTGTATTAGAGATGGGGAAGAGAAGTTCCTCTCCTTTTTCTTAGAGCGTTTCCTTTAGAAACTTGTAACTGCAAGTACTTTCTTCTTTCTTAGAAATGTATGTAAATTTTTTTTGAAAAGTAGATAGGCCTTTTGTCAGCTTCCTATCTCCTAATTTTAGCAGGAGGATAGGAGCATCATTTTAGTCTTCTTTTTAAGTTGTAAAATGACTTTCTGTCAAAAAGATATAAGCAGTTATTTTTCCTTTGTATAAAGTCAGTTAACTAACACAGATGATTACCCCCATTACCAGGCAAATTTAAGATGAAATAAGTGTAATCAATAGTTCTGTCAAGACCTCTTATTTGAGGACTAATTTTTATTTATGTTAAACATGTGAGGCCGGGCACGGTGGCTCATGCCTATAATCCCAGCACTTTGGGAGGCCAAGGTGCAAGGATTGCCTGAGTTTGAGACCAGCCTGGGCAACTTGGCAAGATCTCATCTCTACAATAAATCAAAAAATTAGCTGTGTGTGGTGGTGCATGCCTGTAGTCCCAGCTACTTGGAAGGCTGAGGTAGAAGGATTGCCTGAGCCCAGCAGGTTGAGGCTGCTGTGGCCATGAGCTTGCCACTACACTCCAGCCTGGGTGACAGAGTGAGACTCCAACTCAAAAAAAAAAAAGTGTGTAATGGGTTATTTGTGCTTGGCTTTATGCATGGTGGGGTTCTCTCTGTATTTGCTGTCCCTCAGATTGCTTGCGACATGCATGAATCACATTTCATCACAAAATGTTGTGTATTCACTGAGTGAATGATTAATTTTTATTGAGCAACTAGTTTATTTTATGGCCATTGCATTGTTGTGTTGTATATAATTTACTAATGCCAAGATGTTTCTGGTTTCACGCTTATTCAAAAATAAAAATGTTTTCTTTTTTACTTTGCCATTTCGTTGAGAGGATTTCTGGATGAAGAGAAGATTTGATTTTTAGTTATATTTCCCCAACACTTAGTTGAGTTGTGTCCCTCTTTTCCCTCTCCTCTTTGTACCTGTGAAGTAACAATATATGCAGAAGTTTTCAGTTGCCATCTTGGACCGTGCAGGTGACCTTGAAGATGGAAACCACCTAGGATATTCAGGAAAAGGGAGAAGGAACCTTGGTCCCTGATGATTATGGAGTCCTTGCACCAGCCTTGAATTGCCTATCTTTAGACTTCTTTTATGTAAGAGAGAAATAAAATGCTCTTGTTTCAGCCACTGTTATTTTGGTTTTTCTGTTAAATGAGGTTGAAACTTATTCTAACTGATACGCTGCCAGAAAGAATAACTTCAGCTAAAATATAGCCAAATCAACTTTCTTATTTAAGCATCCACTAACATTTAACTGGCTTGTTGCTTACACCCATGTACTGCAAGTCAACTGATTTAGTTATCAAGACATGTATTTTTTAACCAGTTTATTTTGGTCCTTTACCATAAAGTGATTTGCTCAAATTTAAATGTTCTTGGGTGCTTTTCTGGCTGCAAAAAAATGACTAAAATAGACTTTTGATAACACTTGTCCTTATTTTTTTCAGGCAAAAAAATTAAACTTTGGTCAAATTTTGACCATCAATTCCCCGTTCATGCATATGTTGAAATGGACCTAAGATGTTCTTAAGGGAAAGCTTGAACATCTCATCAGCTCACTTCTGTGCAGAAGTGGCTCAATTTCCTAATCCCACATCAGACAGAAAGGCTCTTCAGCTTTTGTTAAAGATGCTAATTCAATGCTAGCTTTGCTGATGATTAAAACCCATCATTCTGTCCTACAGCAGCACCTGATAATGTCTTCAGGCACTTGTCAGGGCATATAACATTAAATTCACAGCCACTCATTACAAAACAAAAGTCCACTGAGAAGAGTAATATTTATGGAAGGTAGTTTAAAAGAATATGCAGTTCTTCCTTTCCTCAGATGACCTGAAATCTGTCCTTAACTTAAGCAGATCATCCCAGGGCAGTTTATTTGTATTCCATTGTTTTGGCTTCTTATACATTGGCTTTTACTTGATCATATTTTATTATTATGACATCTGCCTACATTTAAAGACATTATAAGTAACCTCTTTGTGAACTTACAATAATTACTGTGAAGATGATATTAGATCAGTTATTCATTACACAAGGTCATAAACAATGACTTTCTCTTTGATTTCATCACAAAATATTGTGTATCCACCCACTGAGTGAATGATTAATTTTTATTGAGCAACTAGTTTTTTTTAGCCATTGCATTGCTGTGTTGTATATAATTTACTAATGCCACGATGTTTTTTTCTGAAACAAGGGAAATCACAATAAATGATTTGGCTTAATGTAGCCTCTTCTTTCTTTCACCTTTCACATCGTGTCCTCCTTTTTCTTTTTTTTTTTTTCGAGTTGGAGTCTCACTCTGTCACCCAGACTGGGCTCCGCGATCCTTCCGCGTCAGCCTTCCAAGTGGCTGGAACTACAGGCGCGCGCTACCACGCCCAGCTAATTTTTTGATTTGTTGTAGAGATGAGGTCTCGCCAAGTTGCCCAGGTGGGTCTCGAACCCGCGGGCTCAGGCAATCCACTCACCTCAGCCTCCCAAGCGCGGGATTACAGGCTGAGCCACCGAGCCCAGCCGTGTCCTCCTTTTTCATGATCACTATTTCAGTGACATTTTCTTCCCTGGTTGCTATGGTCTGACAGTTGGCGTTCCCCTAAAATTCATATGTTGAAATTGTAACCTCCAAGGTGATGATATTTGGAAGTGGGACCTTTGGGAGGTGATTAGATCATGAGGGCGGAGCTCTTACAAATAAAGTTAGTGTTCTTACAAAAGGGGTCTACTATGTGAGAATGCTGCAAAAAGGTGCTGTCTATGAACAAGGAAGTGGGCTCTCATGAGATGCTGGGCCTGCTGGCACCTTGATCTTGGACTGTCCAGCTTCCTTGAGAAATCAGTCACCAGTGTATTGTATTTTGGTACAGCAGCCTGGAAGAACTTAAGCACTGGCTCATCTCTTTAGCCTTGTCTCTTTGGAATAAAGGTAAAGCAGGATACTTGGGTCATCCTGTTTTTCTTAGCAAGATACAATTTTTTTTTAGCATGAAGAAGCTTTCTTGAGCTTTTAGGAAAGAGAACTTCAAAACTGATAGTCTCTCAGAATGAGTAAAATAAATTAGAATTTCTACTTTATTTTTTTACGCTAATTATTTATTTTTAAAATCTGTTTAAAATTCTTGTTTTAATTTGTTTATGTTTTAATAGATAATACATTTGTGCAGCACTGAATCTAAAAGCAACAAAAGGGTATGCAACGAAGTTTCTCTCCACCCGTG
Organism: Tarsius wallacei; assembly: GCA_963574415.1. Lineage (NCBI taxonomy): Eukaryota > Metazoa > Chordata > Mammalia > Primates > Tarsiidae > Tarsius > Tarsius wallacei. The sequence continues at coordinate 4,540 of CAUYQG010277322.1, forward strand.
TTCCAACCCCTTGGTTCCTTTCCTTGGAAGCTGCCAATGTTATGTTTTTTTTTGTAGCCATATATTTTGGTGTTTTTAAAAATATGTATATATATATAGTTTCTTTAAAAAATTTTTGTGGCAACTGTGTTGCCTTCCATTTGTTAAAAACCATATATTATGAAATTTTCTTCATATCAAAGGTGATAAAGTGCTTCCTTATACTTTGTTCTGGTTGCCAAGTATCCTTTGGCTAGACTGATTTGTTTTAACTATTTGTGTGATTTTGGTTGTTTCTAAATATTTTTAATAATTGTTATTACAAACAAAACTTTCTTGGCTAACCTTGTGCAGAGCCAACTTGCACTGTTAGATAAAGTCCTAGAAGTATAACTTTTGAGTCACATTTTACCATTTTTTAAAGTTTTGATGGGTATTGCCAACCTGCTGTCCATAAAAGTGGCACTAATTTACATTTCCACTGCTATTTTTGTATTTTTTTAAATGAGGCTCTCAAAGCAGCAAATTATTTTATATCATTTGAGTACTGTACAGAGTTACTTGATCTTTGCCCTCAAAAACTAACATTCAAAAGAAATCAGTTTTTTCTCCCAAGCACATACATATTTTTAATGGGCTAATTTGCTTATTGTAATCTATTTGTCCACATTTTTTTTGCCTAGCCTTAGAAAAGTCAGGAACAATGAGTGCAATGGGACAGGCAGAAAAAGCTAGAAAGGTAGTTAACAAATGATATTTCTTTTTTGCCTTAGGGTCCACCGTGTTGTCATAGATGTCTCTTGTACCTGAATTTAGAGAAGCTGGCAGCTGCCTATTAGACCATCGGTGACACAGTGCAGTAGAGGAGGATGGGCAGACATGAGCTGGAAATTCTACTGTCTAAAAGTGGAAGATTAAACACATCCTTGCTCAAGAAAACTTTCCAAACTACAAATTATTCTTTTTTTAATTTTAAAGATGTGGTTACAATTCAGGGTTAGGTATACAAATAGACATTGTACAGGTAAAGTTTGGGCCTTCCTTTGGACCCCACTTCACCTGGTTTGAGATCAGATACTCTTATTGATGAAGTGTGTACCTCCCCCAGCAGTTTCCCACTAATGCCAATCCCTTTCTTTTAGTATTATGATAATTGTTCAGGGTCCACTTATGAGTGAGAACATGTGGTGCTTAGTTCTTTGTTTCCATGATCGATCACTGAGTATTATAGACTCTAAGTCCATTCAAGTTGCTGCGAAGTTCATAATTTTGTCCTTCTTTATGGCTGCATCATATTCCATCATGTATATGTACCACATTTTTAAAATCCAGTCCACAAATTACTTTTAACTTAAAAAAAAAGTCTGCCAGGCTCGGTAGCTCAGCCTGTAATCCCGCGCCTTTGGGAGGCTGAGGTGAGTGGATTGCCTGAGCCCGCGGGTTCGAGACCCGCCTGGGCAATTTGGCGAGACCTCATCTCTACAATAAAAAATCAAAAATCAGCCGGGCGTGGTAGCGCGTGCCTGTAATTCCGGCTACTCGGAAGGCTGAGGCGGAAGGATCGCTGGAGCCCAGCAGGTCGAGGCTGCGGTGGCCGTAGCAGCCACCGCACTCCAGTCTGGGTGATGGAGTGAGACTCCAACTCTAAAAAAAAAAAAAAAAAAAGTCAACCTCCCCCCACCAAACCCAAAGAGCCTATCTTCATGAAGGGTTATGATATGAAATAATAACAAGTCAACTTACAAACAGCATCCTATGCATTTTCTGGCAAGAGGCCATGAAGGAACTTTGGGTCTCATGAGGGTGGGCCAGCAACATGGCTTTATTTCCAAGTGATTCTGAATTAGTTTTTGCCTATCTCACTTTCCCCATGAAATAAAAAGACAAATATCTTTTTCTCTTTGTCAAAATAGTGCCACAGTTTGCTTAGATGCTTTGCTCTGGAATCAAACAATTGAAAAGTGTCCAAGGTTGAGTAGGAGCGTGAGACCCCAATACAGGGTTCAAAATGCCATTCTTCTCATTGCGAGAAGCCAAACTCTGCCTCATACTCAAAGCCTTTGCTCTAAAAGCTAGCCCCATTCTCTTTGATTTTCAGATTAATCCTTTTCACAGAATCCACACTCCAATGCAATGGAATTATATGCTATTTGGAGACACACTCTATTCTTTTCTACCTCATGCCTTTATGCTCTTCTTGTGCCTGGACATTTCTCTTCCCCATTATTACACTAAATTCTACTTGTAGAATATCTGGAATTGTAGAACGATTTTTGCTAAGTTTTCTCTAACCCCACTTCAACATGCTCTATGTAATCTTTCTCCTGGGTCAAATGCATATTACACTTTTTGGTACTTTTGTTCCAAAATTCTGGGTAGTTATTCATGTTTATGAATTTGCTTCCTCTCATCCTCTGCATTGATTAGGCTTTAATGACACATACCAATAACCATATATTCATTGTAGTGCTTGGCTCACTTGAGATGCTTAGATACACACATACACACACACACACACACACACACGCACACACACATATATACACATACAGATAAAAGGTATTATGATTCAAGTAAATGACTGAATGGATACATATAACCTTCCTCCGTAGGTGGAATGATACAGAACATTTATCGTAACTGATGCCACATTTTTGCAACTGGAAGTTATCGTTTCTTCTTCCATTTATAATAAGCCAGTGGTTCTCAGTGGCACCAGAATGATGTGGGCAGCTTGCTAAAATACAAGTTTGCTGGGCCCCATTCCTAGAACTTGATTCAGTAGGGCCTGAGATTGTACATTTCTAACTAATTCCCAGGGATTGTTCATGCTGCAGTTTCATTCACCAGATTTTGAGACTCATTGTAACTGTATAGTCATCTATGGTCATTTAATCGTGTGTATGGAAACAGGATTATTCCCCAGTCACTTTTGTCCAATCAGCCCTGATCTGTTTCCCCAGGAGGATGTTTGACAGACCCTAGGAATGGTTCTGACTGTGCATCATTGGGATGTGACTGATGGGAAGACCAACACTCGTGACTGGCATTATTTGGAAATTGTTGCTCCCTTGAGCCTGTGATGAAATCCTAAGAAATCCTTTTATCATAGTTCTTGAATCCCAGAGGAAGAATAGTATCATTTGAAGGTCAGCCACTATCTTGACTTCAATGCTCTGTTGTGATAATACCTGGGATGGCAAAGATCACATACAGGTCAGGTGCCATGGAGTTTTCTGGAACACAGAGCAGCAAAGATTTGGCATGTCCTTCAGCCTGTGTGGGCTATCATGGTTTTAAAAAGAATGACAAGGGCACCTCCAACACTCTCCACCCTCCCAAAGCAGTGTAGAGCTTTGGAAGACCTTTGGAAGATCACACTGGGGAGGGTTCCAGAACTTAGAGTTGTTGTTTTCTCCTTTTGTGACTCTCTTTCCTCAGGGACTTCCCTTTAACATGAAAAAAAAAAATACATATACTATTTTTCTGTAGAAAAAAATGTATTTGTTTTAAAAGATAAAGGAATCCCTGGATTCTCCATTAAGTACCCACTAGATGATGAACTCCCTAGGAGCCAAGATCTGCCTCTTTCATCTGTGTCCTCACTCCCAGCACAGTGCCATTAAGACAGACAAAGTGTGGTACGTGTATGTTGAAAAATTGAACTGAATTGCTTCTGGCATTTGTTCAGAAGCTACAAATTCTCTCTGTAGTGTCAAACACAGTGTTATTGTTTAAATATTTAAAAAGGAAATAGCTAATTTGAAGCACACATTTAGGTTATGAACTAAGGTTTGCCAGCTTAATTATGGAGTTTTTCATTACTTTTTGGCCTTTTGGCTAAGATCAAATGTATTATAGAGTTTTTCTTGTTATAATAAAACCCTTTGCTGAATTATGTATCCAGACATTTTTTAAGGCCTTTGGGGAAATTTAATTTGACACAGAGTAGCTGTGTGATCTGGGTAAGTCAATTAGCATGACTGGGTCTTATTTTCCTCATGCATTAATTTATCATCAAATGAGCAATTCATGAATTTACACCCATTTATTGAGTCAAGATCTTAACTTGCTTTAATCAGTTTGGGCTGCTATAATAAAGTACGATACACTAGGTGGTTTGTAAACAACAGAAATTTATTTCTCACAGTTCTGAGGCTAGAAGTCGAGATCAGGGAACCAGTAGGGCCGAGTTCTGGTGAAAGCCCACTTCTGGGCTATAGATTGCCTTCTTCTGGTTGTGTCTTCATATACTGAAAAGAGAACAGAGAGCTCTCTGAAGTCCTTTTGATAAGGACACTAATCCCTTTCATGAGGATTCACCCTCATGAACGAATCACCTCCAAAAGACCCCACCACCATATTGAGGGTTAGGTTTTTAACATAATTCTTGGAGGTGGGAGGCTGGCACAAACATTCAGGGTATTGCAACATGTAAGTATATGATTCTTATCTTCTTATCAATTGGCATTAATGAACATGTAAAGAATAGTAATGTGACTGTGACATGTACCAAAATATTGGCAGGAAGAAGGGCTCTAAGAACGTAGAGGAAGAGTCCCCTCTCTTGGCCTGGGGAGCTGAGACAGATCCACAGATAGGAGTGCACCTGAGGAGTGTTTCCAGAAGTGATGGGCGAACTCCCTGGAAACAACCTCAAACTTCTCCTTCTAAGTGTGTTGGTCAAACTGGAAGAATCTCTAATGTTCCATCCAGAGCTAGCATACAGAAATATTGAGATTTAAAGTATATTTGAGAGCAGCATATGTTACTTTCCTCTTATTCTTTTCTCTTTCTCAGATGCTTGACTATCTCCCATTCCAAGGCATACATGTTTTGACTTCATGGTTACATTTGTTGTGGTGATCAGACTGTTCTTTAATATTTTTGTTAAGGAACAAAATTTCTGTTCTCACTAACAAAGTATACTGGTTTCTTCTTTTCCCCCCAGTTTCTTTTTATTTTTAAGCATTCATGAAAAAGTTTTGTTTTGTATAACTCTCTTGAGCAAGAACTAATTGCTTTCTTAGAAACATTAAAGGTGAACCATCTTTGAAACACAAAGACATTTACAAATTCCAGACTTCTTGAGTTTCTAATGAGATCCTTCGTCTTCTGATGATATTTGCTGATAGTTATTTGTAAGGCAAACTACTTCCCTAGCCATCTCTTTAGAGGGTGGAAGGAAATCTGTTTCTAAAGAAACCATGAGACATCGGAGAACTTTATATTATAATTTCAGGAAAAATTTTAATTTGACGTAAAAAAAATAAGATGTAAAGATTAATTTTTCTTTTTTTTAAAGCAAGATTTATTGAGAGGATGGAAAAGCTCCCATAATGGGAGGGGACCCAAGGGTGTTGCCAAGTTTAATTTTTCCAATTCTTTAGAGTCTGAGAACCTCTTAAAGAGGAAGACTCCCTGAGATCTAGAATTCCTGCAATGAGCAGTTCTAACCTTGAACAGCTTTTATATGTCTCACAATTGCTACAACAGAACTTCTGAAAACTTTGAACCTTTTTGGGTTTGAGAACTGTAGCAAGTTCGTAGAACCTCAAGTTCTTTCTATCTGCCAAATTAAGACATTAATTCCTATCCCATGGTGACATTGAGGCAGGTTATTCAGCACAGGTTAGACGTAGATAAGTTTCTTGCAGGCAGTTTAAATTAAAATAGGGTAAGTGTGAAGACATCTTTCTTATTAGTATGTGGCCTTCACCTGACTGACCAGGCACACCAGACCTGACTGCCTTGAGGGCTGGAATATGGATCTACCACTGCTGTAAATCACAGAAACAATAGGAAATTACCCAAAACACAGACGTGATGTTCTAAGAAAAGCCAAAATCTATTTAAGGAATAACTTTAATTATTTAGAAGATCCTTGTGACCTTAGAAGGTTGAGCAATGGTGATCAAAAGTCATGACCAGATACCTGCAGCCCACCACTCTTAGGTCATGGTTTGCTTAATAATTGTTGTAAAAGTATATAAAGCTTCTTGTCAAAGGCAAGCATGTGTCCTTTCTCTTAAGGCACCCATACCCTTTGGGAATGTCTTTTTCTTTCTAATAAACTCTGTCTTAAACTATACTTGGGACTCACTCTGAAATTCTTTTCTGTGGCCAATTCAAAGAACCCACAGAGCAACACACCACACCCCACCTGGCATCAACATTGTTACAATTTTATTCTCTCAATATTATTTTGAATATTGGAGAGTGGGTAGATGGGAGTGGGGAATATCGCAGGCATGAATTCTTGTTTGTTCCTATAATGTGACACATGTAATAGTGAATTGCTTGTGTCTTTATCAAAGACAGCAGGGAAGCTACTGAGTGTTGTGCTTTCCTATTTGGTATAAAGATACTGCAGTTTTCATCTATGAAATTCTGCTCCCATTTTGGGGGAGGATGTGGTTTGGAAAAACCATAGAAATAGGTTTGATAAAACAAGTGCTCTCAGTGTTCCCAAAAATTGCCACTGGTCACTCCCATTGTCTTTACACTATTTGGGAAAAGATTGGTTTTTGCCTATTTTATGGCATTGCTGTCTCTCTTTTTTCCCACCACCTTCCCCTGAAAAGTTTGAACTGCATGCTGCTGAAAGCCATGCTGCCTACATTCAGTCGTTTCAGAAACACCGAGAAGTTTGACATATTTGAGTTTGATTTTCTTCCCTGTATGTTTTTCCACGGATTACAAAAAATCTGAAGAGTTACTGAAACAGGATTTATTTGGTAACTATTACATCTGCTAGGATACCATTATTCTCTCAACTTACCTTCCCCCATGTGAAAGCCGCTTTTTTTTCAAATATTGCTTCTATTGTAAAACTAAAGGCAAAATAAAGGTGAATTATGATGACAAATTCCTAAGAAATGTTTCACTATTTTATTTGTGCACTCAGAAAAAAATGCAATCATTCACTTTAATAAAAAAGAAACCACCCTGCTCAGCAAAGTTTTCCTTTGTTTTCCTCCCTGTAATTTAGTGCCTGGTTATGATTTAATAGCACGATACAGCCTAGTTCACTGGCCCCATAAAACTTTGCAGGCAGAGAAACAGCTACAGTCAGATGCATTCCCACTCTGGGTAAAGAAATGAAATCCTGAAGCTGAATTTTGGTGGAAGTGGAGCTGTGAAATTATAAGGCAAATTGAGTTTGCCAGGCATTTTTGCTGAGAACAGTTTGCTAGACACTCAAGTGCTGCAAACCTCCTGCAGGCCTATCTCATTCAGCACACTCCACTGCTCTCCCTTAGGTTAATTTCTGAACATTTATGTGTGTTTATTGTAGTGGCAGGTGACACAATATTGCAAGAGTTGTTATTGAGTTGAATAGTGCTTCTAAACTTTCCCAAAGAAGAGAAGACACTCTTGGATACCAGAGGGGTTAAATTAACAGTAATTTCAGCATAGTTTTTGCTTTCTGTTTTTTAAGAGGAGCATTTTTCACTTTGTCAGTAGTGAAGAGAATGGAGTGTAGAATCACTGAATTATGGGAGGCATCTGTTTATGTACCTGCTATGAAACGGGAGTTTTTATGACCCAGGCATAGATTTATAAACAGGCATTTGAGTGATAGCTGAGAAAACAGCACTTTACTGTCTCCTACTTTTTAAATAAAAATATCATCTATGATATGGCCCATCTAATTCATATTACATAACTATTTGGACATATTTCTCCTTTCATATTCTTTAGTGTGAGGGCAGTTTGCAAGGTAAATCTGACAATGCCTAAAAACCCAAACAAACGGGACAAGTCATAAGAGGTGATAAGAACAGCACATTTTGTCAATAGATAATAGAATTACTGAATGTCGGAGCCAGAGGTGAGGAGCCCAGATCCTATTAGCCAGAAGTCCTGGTCTTAAATCCCAGCTCCAACACTTAGAATCCAGTGATGTGGTAAATGCCATCTTTTGCGTCAGTTTCCCATCTGTAAAGTAATAGTTCCTATCTTTTAGCTTTATTAAGAAGATGAACTAAATTAATGCTTGTAAGGCATTAGGACAACTTGTAACACTTGGTGACTGTTGTTTAGCTTTAGTTATTATTATTTGCTATTATAATTTATTCTAAAGTCCTCTGCTTTAGTTTATACTACTGCTACCTAGAAAAAAACCTAATCTGCAGGTTCAGACATATTGTTCTGGTAAGTGTGTGTGTGTGTGTGTGTGTGTGTGTGTTTAACTATGGCAGTCTCACTTCACAAAGAAATGTTTCTGTTTCCTTCCACTGAGGAGGGCCATCTAGACTGCCATAGGTTCCCCTAAGTAATCTCTCCCTAGCCATCACTCTCACCACACTACCCCTGAGTGACCTCTTCTATAATGTGATAGCCTTGTCTTCTGTGTGTGTGCAATTCATCACATAAACATAATTAAAACCAAAAACCATATCATCCTAATAGACACAGAATAAAGCATTTGATAAAATCCAACATCCCTTCATCATAAAAAATCCTCAACAACTAGACATCAAAAGAATATACCTCAAAATAATAAGAACCATCTATGATAAGCTCATAGCCAACATCATAGTGAATGACCAAAAGTTGAAAGCATTTCCCCTAAGAACTGGAACAAGACAAGGATGCCCACTTTCACCACTACCATTCAACTTAGTGCTGGAAGTCCTAGCCAGAGCAATTGAGAGAGGAGGTAGTTAGGAAAAAAATAGGCAGGCAGACAAGATGGGTATGGTAACAAAGTAACAAACTTCCTGCAAAGGAACTTCTCCAAATGAAGTACACTTGCTTAGGTAACAAACTCCCTGCAAGCCCCTCAGATTAGAGCAAAAACATTCACTTCCTGGAATTGAAAAAACACACCAAAAATACCTTCAGCTGATTGGTGCTAAGTGTCAACCAATCGATTCACTGATAGGCCCAAACCTCTAGCTGATTGGTGTTTAACACTGACCAATCAGCATAGCTAGTGCCAACCAATCAGCTCATTGCTAATGCCTGCCTATCAGCTGGATCCTGGGACTATATAAGGACCTGATTTGAGCCTCAGAAGGGCAATCCTCTTTCCAGTCCCCACCTGCTTGGGAGCTTTTTTTTTTCTTCTTAATAAACTCCTGCTTTCTTACCCACCCGGGACATAAGCGTGATACAAGAGTCAGCCCGAGTTCGCTGGAGCTGAAAAGTTGCACATGCAAGACTGACAGGGTGGCGGAGACCTGATGGAGACCTAATTGTTGGCAGAGCTGATGCAGCTGCCTGCCGAACTAAACAAGCCAACATTCCTCAGGTCCCAGTTTGCTAGCCCGTTGAGCCAACACTTCTTGGAGCCAGGCTTGCTGGAGCATCACTCCTTGGGGCCTGGCTTGGTGGTCTATCGAAACAACACTCCTTGGGGCCTGGCTTGCCTGCCCACCACTTCTTGTGAGTGGTTCGACTTGCTGACTCAACGCTTCTTGGGCCCAGCTTGCCGGCTTGGCTGACAGAGCTGCAATACTCTCAGGGGGTCCTGCAGCCACTGGCATCCCTGAGCTCTCAGGTGCTATTGGGGTCCCCATCAGAGGCCATCACTTCCCAACCACCATGTTGGATCCTGGGCTGGCAGCACAGCTCTGGGAACTGCAACACTCTTAGGGGACCCAGTTCACCAGCTGACCAGATAAAAAACTGTATCATAGTCAGACCAGAGGAGGAAATAAAAGGTATTCAAGTAGGAAAAGAGGAAGTCAAGCTACCTCTGTTCATCAACATGACCCTATGCCTAGAAAACTCTAAACATTCCTCCAAAAGATTCCTAGGCCTGATAAATGACTTCAGTAAAGTTTCAGATACAAGATCGGTGTATAAAAATCAGTAGAAGCCGGGCTCGGTGGCTCAGCCTGTAATCCCGCGCCTTTGGGAGGCTGAGGTGAGTGGATTGCCTGAGCCCACGGGTTCGATACCCGCCTGGGCAAGCGAGATCTCATCTCTACAATAAATCAAAAAATTAGCCGGGCGTGGTAGCACGCGCCTGCAGTTCCAGCTACTTGGAAGGCTGAGGCGGAAGGATCGCCAGAGCCCAGCGGGTCGAGGCTGCGGTGGCCCGGAGCAGCCGCTGCACTCCAGTCTGGGTGACAGAGTGAGACTCCAACTCAAAAAAAAAAAAAAAAATCAGTAGAATTTCTACACACCAATGATGGATAAGCTGAGAACCAAAGCAAGAAAGCAGTCCCATTTACAATAGCCACAAGAAAAAAATAAAATACCAAGTAGGTGGGGACTGGAAAGAGGATTGCCCTTCTGAGGCTCAAATCAGGTCCTTATATAGTCCCAGGATCCAGCTGATAGGCAGGCTTTAGCAATGAGCTGATTGGTTGGCACTAGCTATG
>CAUYQG010277326.1:0-15603 GCA_963574415.1 Tarsius wallacei
AAATAAAACATGTGGGTTGGGCACGGTGGCTCAACCTGTAATCCCAGCACTTTGGAAGGCTGAGGCGGAAGGATCACCAGAACCCAGCAGGTCGAGGCTGCAGTGGCCGGGAGCGGCCACTGCACTCCAGTCTGGGTGACAGAGTGAGACTCCAACTCAAAAAAAAAAAAAAACACAAATCCAGACCAACCACTGAGTGTTTTTGTAAATATAGTTTATTAGATCACTGCCACACCCATTCGTTCTGGGCTGACTTCATCTCTTTAACTTTGTCTCAGCCATACTGGGTTTTTTGTTCAAATGCAATAATAACACTCCTGCCTCTAGACCTTTATACCATCTGTTCTGTCTGTCTAGAATGCTCTTTCCCAAGATTTACTCATTTTCTGCCATTTTTTTTCCTGACATGCCATCTCCTTGGTGAGATATTCTTTGACTCTCCATTTAAGATTTTTACTCTCCCCTCTGCACACACTATCGTTCTTCCTTGTTATATTTTTTTCATGGCACTTTTTACTTTCAAACTTCCAAGTTAAAAAAGAAAAGAAAAGAAGTAATTCTTCCTGTGAGAGTAGCAGTGTGAAACACTGGAGTTACTGAAAATGTATAATATGTCCTCTTGTGAAGTCTAGATTGTAGTTACCATGTCAACTTACTATCAGAAATGGATCTCCTAGGGAGAAAAAAAGTGGTTTTATTTTCTTTCTGCCTAAATTATATGACTTATCAAAATACATTGTACATTTCCAAAAATTGAAGAACTAAAATATGTTGGATGCTAGAATCTTCTACACAGGGCTCCCCAATCTGAACAGACTGTAAGGTAAAAGGAAAGTTACTAGTATAGGAGAAGAAACTAAAAATTAATATTCTTTGTTTTTTTGAGTCAGAGTCTCATTTTGTTGCCCAGGCTGGAGTGCAGTGGCACACTCACGGCCACTGTAGCCTTGACCTTCTGGGCTCAGGTCATCCTTCTGCCTTCCAAGTAGCTGGAGTCACAGGTGCATGCCACTCATGATTGGCTAATTTTTTGATTTATTGTAAAGATGAGGTCTCGCCAAGTTGCCCAGGTGGGTCTTGAACTCCCGGACCCAGGCAATCCTCTCACCTCAGCCTCACAAATTGCTGAGATTATAGGCATAAGCCACGGCATCCAGCCAAAAATTAATATTCTACCAAGAAAAAAGGTAACTGATAATTAGGGAAAATAAAAGTAGCAACCTAAATTTGCCGAATATCACTTAAAAATGTAAGTTAAATTAAAACTTTAGAAATAAAACATGTGGGTTGGGCACGGTGGCTCAACCTGTAATCCCAGCACTTTGGAAGGCTGAGGCGAGTGGATTGCCTAAACTCAGGGTTTCGAGACCAGCCTGGGCAACTTGGTGAGACCTTGTCTCTACAATAAATCAAAAAATTAGGCGGGCATGATAGCGCATGCCTGCAGTTCCAGCTTCTTGGAAGGCTGAGGTGGAAGGATCGCCTGAGCCCAGCAGGTGGAGGCTGTGGTGGCCATGAGCATGTACTGCACTCCTGCCTGGGCGACAAGAGTGAGACTCCAACTTAAAAAGAAAAAAAAAAAAAGGAAACATATGTATCACTATTATAAACAAAATATTTGATATATTATGTGCATTTAATAAACATCTGAGAAGATAATATTCCTCTCTTTTGCGGTAGACAGCAGTCTAACTTCTCTTTTTTTAACCTTAATTATCTTCTTTTATGATTAACATGAATTCCAATAACTTACTGTGGAAATATTTCCAATGAGAAATTACTCAAAACATAGTTAAAAGATCCTTTGGAATCAGCGTAGTCAAATAAAATCATCATTTTTACAAACTGGAGAGCATGGGTTCCAGAGTCAGTAGTGTGGCTGCTCAAATGTTTAGATTCCACAATAACTTAGTAAAGAGCTTCTGTTTTCTCATCTGTTATAGGATACTAACCTTCCCAAAATCCCCACCTCCAAAACACATTCTGACATGTATAATGCTCACAAAAAGTGCACATACTATCAGAATTAATCAAATAAAATAGTGAATAAGGCATAAAAATTAGAGGTATAGCAATGACTTTTAGCTATGCTTTCTCTTTATAATTTAAAAGTATATAATTTTTCAATTTAATTTTATATAACTTGATCTTTATAGCTTTAACTATTGTGGTTAATAAAGAGAGAATAGTAATGAGGCCATCGGGCACCTTGATCATTGCTATGTTTCTTTGCAAATGGATCTCAAAATACACAAAATTTCTACTTGAGAGCACATAAAGACAGATGTTGCTGATCCCCTAAGGTTTGTCCAGTATCCACAACTTGATTTCTTAATTTTTTTCAAAAATGATTGAAACCCGTTTCACAGAAATCAGCAGTGATGTGTTAAACCTAGAAGCTTTGTCTAATGTCAGATGATGAGATGTTGAGGGAGGGTGTGGTTTTTTGTTTTTTTTTTTGAGTTGGAGTCTCACTCTGTCACCCAGACTGGAGTGCAGTGGCCACTCCCAGCCACCACAACCTCGACCTGCTGGGCTCCGGCAATCCTTCCTCCTCAGCCTTCCAAATAGCTGGAACTATAGGCACGTGCTACCATGCCCAGCTAATTTTTTTGATTTATTGTAGAGATGAGGTCTTGCCAAGTTGCCCAGGCGGGTCTCAAACCTGCAGCCTCAGGCAATTCATTCACCTCGGCCTCCCAAAGCGCGGTATTACAGGCTGAGCCAATGAGCTCGGGAGGGTGTGGTTTTAAATGAGTTCTTCCATTGTGTCTCAGTCAGCTCAGATGCTAAAACAAAATATCTTAGCCAAGATAACTTAAACAAGAGGTAATTACTTCTCACAGTTCTGGAGTCTGGGAAGTTCAATGGAAAAGTGCTGATAATTCGTCTCTTGGTGAGGGCCATCGTCTTGTCTTGCAGAAGGCAGCCTTCTTGGGGTATCACATGGCAGAAAGAGAGAAAGAGTGAGCTTTGGTTTCTTCCTCTTTTTATAAGAACACCAAGACCATCATGGGCGCCCCACCTCAAAACTTTATCCAAGCATCATAACCTATCAAAAACTCCGCCTCCAAATATTATCCCATTGGGGACAGAGCTTCAACTTATGAGGAGGGGGAGACACAGTCATTGAGTCCATTGCATGTGGCAAGTAGAAGACCTGAATGATATTCATGAATTGATGGCAATTATGGCTGATAAAACTGGTGATACTGATTTCAGATTGCAAACCCTATCTTTGGGTGGTTCCTTTTTTTGCACGACTGCTGTTTATGCTTAGAGATATTATCTAGATTTTGCTTATATCTATTTCCTTTATCTACCTGTCAAATCATTTTACGTGCTGCTGCTATATTGTTCACAAAGCCTCACAATATTTCTTGAATAAGCACATGTGGGGTCCTTCTCGATTCTCGTGTGGTAGTTTTTGTTTAGCTCACTTAACTAAGCAGCTATGATCTACCATGGGAAAATGACTAATAATATATGTTAAAGAAAGCAGAAGGACTGAGTTTCAAGGATTGTTTTAGGGCAACTCCTTCTAGTGTCATGAGTACTAAGTTCTATGCACAAAGCATTAGGCTGGGCATTTTTACTGACCTTCTCTCATTTAATATGTGTGTTGGCTGGGCACGGCGGCCCAGCCTGTAATCCCAGCACTTTGGGAGGCTAAGGCGAGAGAATTGCCTGAGCCCAGGGGTTCAAGACCAGCCTGGGCAACTTGGTGAGACCTCTTCTCTACAATAAATCAAAAAAATAAGCAGGGTGTGGTAGCATGTGCCTATAGTTCCAGTTACTTGGTAGGCTGAGGTGGAAGGATTGCCTAAACACATCAGGTCAAGGCTACGGTGGCCGTGAGCGTGCCACTGCACTCCAGCCTGGGTGACAAAGCGAGACTCCAACTCAAAAAAAAAAAAGTGTGTTAACTTGTAAGAGATATTGCTATCCCCACTTTTCAACCACTGAGCCTGAGATGGGCAGTGATTACAATGTCCTGTTCCAAATTACATACCTAATAAAAAAAGAGACACACATATCTTGTGACTTCAAGCCCAGGCAATTCCACTAAAATGAGTTCAATATCAAATAGGACCAATAGGTCATACAAATGCCATTTTATCTTACAATCAGGTCCCTCAGTCATTTGGAAAGTGGAATGCTACCTACAGTGCATTACAGGACTTAAATTTGGAGATCTTGTTTCCTTTCTGCATACTGCTCTCCCTCAGAGTATTCTGGGATCTTGGCTTAGTAAATATTCGTCTCTGCCATGCATTACTACACAATGTAATATCTAAATAGGGCCGGGAGCAGCGGCTCACGCCTATCATCCCAGCACTCTGGGAGGCCGAGGTGAGAGGATTGCCTGAGCCCGTGGGTTCGAGACCAGCCTGGGCAACTTGACGAGAACTCATCTCTACAATAAATAAAAAAATTAGCCGGGCATGGTGGCGCATGTCTGTAGTTCCAGCTACTTGGAAGGCTGAGGCAGAAGAATCACCTGAGCCTAGCAGGTCGAGGCTGCGATCTGGAGCGTGCCACGGCCCTCTAGCCTGGGTGACAGAGTGAGACTCCAACTCAAAACAAAAAAAAATCTAAATAACAATGCAACAATAAATTGATGTAATCAGAATTTAAATCCTTGATTATCTTTAACTTTACCCTCTCCCACATTTAAAAAAAATTTTTTTTGAGTTGGGATCTCACTCTGTCACCCAGACTGGAGGGCAGTGGCATGATCACAGCCCATCGCAGCCTCAACCTCCCGGGCTCAAGCAGTCCTTTTGCCTCAACCTCCTGAGTAACTGGGGCTGCAGGCACATGCCACTATGCTCAGCTAATTTATTTTACTTTATTTTTGTAGAGATGAGGTCTTGCTATTTTGCCTAGGTTGGTCTGAAACTCCTGGGCTCAAGCAATTCTCTCACCTTGGCCTCCCAAAGTGCTAGGATTATAGGCGTGAGTCACTGCACCGGGCCTCACCTATCTTTAATTGTAACTCAGAGAAAGGCCACTTGAGCTAAGTCTTAAAAGATAAGAAGGGCTGGTTTTCTAGGGCAGAAAAAAGTTATTATACAATTTATTTGAGAGAAGTGCCCTCTTAACTTCATCTTGACCTATGGGGACTTTCTTTCATTCTGTTTTGTGCTTGTGTGAAAAACCAGCCTCTTTTATTTCTTGGGTGTTATTGGGGTCATCAAAAACACTTCTGCAGTTCTTGAATATTTCCTCATTAAGGAATGAATGAGTAAAAGGTGAGAAATGTAGTCAGGAAATTAGGTGAAGAAAAAAAGAGTGGCAGAGAAGAGGGATTTGTTGTACAACAAAGAACTGTAGTTTGAAGATCGAATCCTCTGATTCAAATTATAGGTCTGGCACTTATTAGGAGTGTGACCTTGGACCTCTTTTAACTTTACTGTCCTTGTGTTCAAAACAGGTATCTTAATAGCCTTTAGAAACTCAAACAATTTTTACAATGCTCAGGTTCGTAGAGTTTATGTGAAAGTATGAGTAAAATATAATGGGTGCTTAATAATTAGTAGTTTCTTTTCTTCATGTGTTTATACTTATTTTCCCATTTAGAGTGTAGATTCTTTCAGACCAAGGTCTCTATTTTAGCATTCTTTGTCAAATAGGGTTTAACATGGCACTTCTTAAATAGCAGTAACTCAGTAAGAGAAACAACCAGAAGAAAAAAGAAAAACAGATGGTTAGAGGGAAGGGGAGTATCGATGTGCTAAGATATCAGCTCTGAAATTTCTTTCCTTTGGGGCAATACTTTGCTTAAAGTGTAGAATAGCTGTAATTGCAAACTTTTCAATCAGTGAGATCCCCCCCACCACCCACACACCCTACTCAATAATGGGACCAATTCCAAAGAGCAGACTTTTTTTAAGCTGTACCTTTTCATGTTTATCTATAATTTAAAGAATGAGAATATTTGTGCCGTTTACTGAGAGACAAAAGTTCTCACACTGCATCACAAATTGCAAATCCACACATACA
The DNA here is from genome assembly GCA_963574415.1 of Tarsius wallacei. Lineage (NCBI taxonomy): Eukaryota > Metazoa > Chordata > Mammalia > Primates > Tarsiidae > Tarsius > Tarsius wallacei. The sequence goes on from CAUYQG010277326.1 coordinate 6,007, forward strand.
CTGAACACCTCAAACTATTGTGTTGGCAAATCCATTCCTCCCTAAAATATAATTTGATACCCAAGAGTCACTAGGAAAACTCACAAATTAACTGAGGTGAAATAATTGCTTTCCTTTTCTTCTGTTTTTCTAAAAGGGCTGACACACACTGAGATGAGGAAATGTAACCCCTACACGTGTTTTCCATGAGGAATATGTTTGCTGTACAGCCCCTGCGTTAAAAGCAAGCCTCAATCCCTTGTGCGCAAAGGTAATTTGGAAAACAAGCCAGAGGAGTTAGGACTGCTATTTCTCAGTCTGCTTTAACCACCGACAGACTATTTTTACACCAACTGTGGAGATGTTCAGGTGAGGCAGAAACCCCAGAGAATATTGGGGAAACACTTACTTTCACATGTGTAACACGTTATGCTTACTCACATATTATAATAATGTAATTCTTGTTTTGAATTTAAACAACTTTTATACTACTTAGCACAGTGCCTAAGTCTAATCTTTCTTTCACCATCCAGATTTCTCATAAAGAATATCTAGTGAAATTTGCCCTTCACTGTTACTCGAATTCAATTAAGGTGATGGTATCTCTGTTTTGTGCTCCGATACACTCACAGAAGTGTCACTTTCTCTAACAAATACCCAGGTATCTTAATGAGGTCAGTGCCACTACTTGTTTAATTAACTTTTATTTTCTGGAATTCACACACTGGGAGTTTCTACTAGGATGGCTATTTGAAAGACATCTTATTAAAAGAAAGCTCTGTTACTAAATATAAAGTAAAAACTTGTCCCTGTATAACTCCATACTTGAAGATATTGAGAATTGTATACTGTTCCTTCAATAAGATTTATTGTACAATTATAAACTAATGGTCACTATTTCATCAAAGAGACTGAGTAAAGCTATGTTTATGTTTTGTAAAAAATAATTTTCCTGTACCTTACCTTTACTTTATTCAGATTTCTAAAAGCTGTCTGGGGAGTCTGATCCAAAGCTCAGATGGATGCAGTTTATCTTTGAACCTTGGATTACTAAAAGGTATTCCTAAAATTCTCGAGCAATCCAGTGTTTTGGAAAGAGACTTTTAGCTTTAAAGATGCTGCTACTGGTATAAAAATATAGACTCTATTGCTAACTTATGCAAAGAAGCAAATGTCCCCTGGGTTTTTATACTTTTTTTAAATCTAGCATTTATCCCTTTGATTATGTATTTCTATATAAGGTTTTTTTAATTTTTTTATTTTTTTGAGTCGGAGTCTCACTCTGTCGCTCAGACTGGAGTGCAGTGGCCGCTCCCGGCCACCGCAGCCTCGACATGCTGGGCTCTGGCGATCCTTCAGCCTCAGCCTTCCGAGTAGCTGGAACTACAGGCACGTGCTACCATGCCCGGCTGATTTTTTAATTTATTGTAGAGATGAGGTCTCACTTGCCCAGGCGGGTCTCGAACCCGGGGCTCAGGCAATCCACTCACCTCAGCCTCCCAAAGGCGCGGGATTACAGGCTGAGCCACCGAGCCCGGTTTATATAAGGTTTTTAAAAGAGCTTGAGTCCAAAGGAAGAAACAAATATTTTCTTTTAAAACGAGATAATAATCCCTTGAGACGGTACTATTCCTTATAAACACATAGATTGACATTTATACAGCTGTGTGTCACTGCTTGAAATTTAAATATATTTTATCTGGTGGCTAAAATCAGTCACACGAAGGGAATTGAAAAGTGATGGTAGTTTTGCATACTAAAAATCACATCAAGAATTTGAACAACTTTCTCACACATATTTTCACTGATAAGTAAAGTTACATCTCATAGAGTGGGCTATAATTGGGAAAGGATATTTACTCTCTGCTTTTTTATTTTAAAGACTTCACAACTTTGAATATTTCTAATATCATTCTACTCAAGCCACTTGGTCAATGGAGGTCACTACAGGAGACTGCAGGCTAATGATTCATTGGTTTAGGGGAATTGTAAAAATTGCAACTGGAAATAAAACATCTATTTCATTAATTGATTCTTAACACCAAAGCCCATTGTCGCTATATTCCTAAAACACAGCTTTCACTACTGAAAAGATCAATACTTTTTGTTTGAATTTATGTACTATAGTATAAACCTGTCCTTTTCCATCTCATCTTTAATGCATTGAAGCTAACCTGAACTCGGGATTAGCATATATTTGATGTCTCAATAATTGAAAGATTTTTATGCCTACTAGCCCAAAATTATTTTTCTCTGAGACACTGAGATAAGAAACAGACCAACTTTAGAGAATCGAAATTAAGTCATTCACATTCATTCAACTTCCACCAGGCAGCAGCCATTCTTGACTAACGACCTCCTCCCTACTCCACAGCCGACTCCCACATCCTTGCAGGAATTTCAAACTAAAACCAGATTTGTAAAATATAAACCAATGCTTTAAGATGAGATTCATACCACATAAGTCTTCCAGAAATGTTGGAAATGGTGGTTCATGAGAAGGAGAATTGTTTTTCAGGGGCTTATAGCTTTTAATGTTAACACTGGAGCAGAGCAATTATATTCTTCATAAAATTACAATTTAGTGACTTTTGACCTTTTCCTCATCCGGTCCCCAAGTATTCCTCATTCCAATAGTAATAGTATTGGGGGGGGCGGGGGGAAGACCCACATTTACAAGAATTTAGCTTCTGGCAAACATCCTTTTCAAGAATTCATTCACTTCCTGGCTCATGGTTTACATGACCTGTCTTCTCTGGCTGCTTTCTTTCTCTCCCCCCTTCCCCCTCCTCTTCTTAGCAAACTGTATTTTAACTATTGCCTTCACTGCTGCTTCCTGCCTCTTGCTTTCTATTTTCCTATCCATGGGAATGGAATCTGCTCAGAGCTATCAGGTCAATATCACCCCATGCCCCCACCTCGAGCCACACTGCAGTTAGTACTATACCAGTCACCTTTGATTTACAGAAGTTAGCATAAATCTAATGCAGAAGTTAAGAAAAAAGCATCATAAAATTTTAGCTGAGTCAATCCCTGTATCGTGCCTTTGGAAATCTCTTGCTTTTAGAAGCTGTTATTTCCAAAAAATTTTTGATTTTTATTAAGGTCCATTTTTGAAAGTGGGGGAAGGCATACAATATGTGGTTTTACTTTTAATTTTAAAAAATTGTTTTGTCTTATTATTTCTAATGCTAGTTCATTTTTCTTGTACTCCATTTATTTTAATAATAATACCAAAAATCTCAGTCAGCAATAACATGTATAAAGAACCAAATTTCCACTATTTGTCTTATTAGGAAACGGGAGAATGAACTTTCAGGCAAAAATTGAGAAAAAATGACTTGTTCACTTAAATCTCAGTTTATAAAATCTATACATCTTTGAAACTTTGTAAACACAGAAGCGAATCCCACTGGTAAATGAGGAGAAACTTTTTAGTTGTTTTATTTTTAGGTAATACAAAAAGATTCTATACAATTTCTCTAGTTTAAAAAAGTTTATTTAAGGCTAGGCTCCGTGGCTCAAGTCTGTAATCCCAGCACTTTGGGAGGCCAAGGTGAGAGGATTGCCTGAGCTCAGGTATTCAAGACCAGCCTGGGCAACTCAGCGAGACCTCATCTCTATGATAAATCAAAAAATTAGCCAGATGAGGTAGCGCGTGCCTGTATTTCCAAATACTTAGAAGGCTGAGGCAGAAGGATCACCTGAGCCCAGCAGGTTGAGCCTGCGGTGGCCGTGAGCGTGCCACTGCACTCCAGCCTGGACAACAGAATGAGACTCCAACTCAAAAAACAACAAAAAAAGTAAGTTTATTTAAATGTAAAATGACAACCCTTTAAAAGCATTAGGTCCAAAGGAAAAAAGCAACAATTTAACCATGAAATCATATTCATTATGGATTTAATGTTATCTATGTCAACTTTTTTTTTTTACTTGGAATTGAAAAACACCTGTTTACAATATGGTATGTCAGATTATGTCCTGTTAACAAACGTGATGGACTCCCCATGGCTCAAAAGTAAAAGCAAACCCCAAAGCCCATGGCAGAGTGACAGAGCAGTCACTCTCTATGTGTCCTTAGAACATGTAGCAAAATCTGTTTCTGCAACCACGTCAAGTAACAGCTTCTGGAAAAGACAGCAGCTGGACATTCTCCAACTGACCACCAACAGACCACCTGGTGCCAACGAGCTGACTTCCTGAAAACAGCCAATTAAGAGAGACTAGTGATTTGGGGCTTAACGGCCATCCAATCAGGATTCCGTTCCTCACTCCCTTGACTACCTACCCCTTCCCTGCGGTTTTTGCCTTTATAATTTCTAACTCTCCACCTGCCAACCTTGAAGTGCATTATCGGTTTGTACCAAAGCCTGTATCTCCCCAATCTGTGGCTTGTTTTTAGAAAATAAAGTTCTCCTTTTCCTCTACAGATCTCATGGTTTTTTGTTAACATGTGCAAAACAGTACAATTGTCTTAATTTTTTTCTTAATTGAGTGAAAGGAAATTAACTCATCAGAGTTTTGTTTATAGAGTTATCCTCCACTTGGTCTGCTTGTTTTTTGCTTGTTTGTTTTTGTTTGTGCTTTTTGAGTCAGTCTCACTGCTTCCCAAGCTGGAGTGCAGTGACATAATCACGGCTACTATAGCCTCACCCTGCTGTGCTCAAGTGATCCTTCCACCTCAGCCTTCTAAGTAGCTGGGACTACACACCAGCGCCACTACGCCCAGCTGATTTTTCAATGTATGGCAGAGAGAGGCGTCGCCTCAGGCAATCCTCTCGCCTAGGCCTCCCAAAGTGCTGGGATTATGGGCCTGAGCCAAAGCATCAGGCCCAGTCTCTGCTTTGTATCTATTTTCTTATTTGTATTTCTGCTACCATGTGGGTAGTTATCTTCACATTTTTCCATTCAAATTCCAACAAAAGAATTCCAGATTATTATGTGAATAACTTGGCTATTACCAATGCCCTTCTGGGCATAATTTTCTGTGCAAGATGATACCAGATTTGCTGACTACCATACTTCTCTCTGGCAAAATCAGTGGTCACTCCTCCAAGGGATAACCTAGGCTCTTCTTCAGTGGGTGTTTCAGTAATGTAGTTTTCCTTAGAATATTTGGGTCGACTTCGCATGTGCAGAAAAGAAGCGGTTTAGAACGACAGAGAATTGGCGAAGAGACTGCACACAATTTTGTGGGCTGAAGCAGAGAATGCCACTGAGAAAAAATGTCATAAAGATTGTAGAGCCAGACCCCCAAAAGACCTCAAAAGGGCAGGTGCTCTTTGAGAGGACGAAGAAATGACTTGGAAACAACAGATGAGACCATGGGCTTTATTCAGGAAGGTGGTTCAGAAGCAGAGAGCTAGACAGGAAACACCCCCCCATTGTAAAAAAGCACACAAGTTACATAGTATTTTATGTTGGATGGAGAGAGTGGTTAAGTGTGGAAAGGGTGTAGTCTTTAGGGCACAGACAGTGTGAGATACCCTTACACATATGTCCCATGTGCACAAAATGTACATGATTTCTCTCTAGGGGTGGGATTTTCAGTATTGTAATGAACTAAAGGCAACCAAAGTTTATGGGCACTGACTGGGAAGCCCAATCTCGTCTGAATCAGCCCTGAGGGGCCAGTTGCCTCAAAGAAGGGTGTATGAGCACAGTGCTATTGCATAGGTGCAAGTTGTGGTCAGCAGGAACCCAGGACACTTCCTTCTGTATCAATGGGCTGTGGCCTCAGCATGACCTGCATGGCCGGGCATGGAGCCCCAGGGGCAGGGTACATGGGTTGACCATCCCCCAGAACCCTCCCCAGGCTCCGACCCCCTACTTAGGACCATATACAGGGTGTGCTCATGTTGTGTGAGTGTCACCCTATAGAGGCCTCATTTGTGATGATGTACAATCTGAAATTCATCCTAACCACGGCAGGAAAGTTGCTGTCATTTTCCTGCATTTGCATTTACAACAGACATTTACATAGGTTAAACGTATTCCTTGAATTTCATGCATCAAGTAAATAAGTGTCAGAGCCAGGACAGAAGACTCAATTGTCTTTCTGCTATATCAAAATTTTGTCAGTGTAGCCTAAATTCTTCAGTCTATGAATGTAAGGTGCTTAATTAATTAATTAATTTTTATTTTTAATTTTTTTGAATTGGAATCTCACTCTGTTGCCCAGACTGGAGTGCAGTGGCCGCTCCCGGTCACCGCAGTCTCGACCTGCTGGGCTCTGGCGATCCTTCCGCCTCAGCCTTCCAAGTAGCTGGAACTAAAGGCGCGCGCTACCACGCCCAGCTAATTTTTTGATTGATTGTAGAGATGAGGTCTTGCCAAGTTGCCCAGGCGGGTCTCGAACCCACGGGCTCAGTCAATCCACTCACCTCGGCCTCCCAAAGCGCGGGATTATAGTCTGAGCCACTGAGCCCGGCCAAGATGCTTAATTTAAATAGAAATTTTGAATTTCATTGTATCTTTTCAGTGAATTACTTAAGATTTTCAAAGTTATTGTAATACAGTAAGTGTTCCTAGTCTTACATTTTATTCTTCCATTTATTCTTTGTTTATAATTTCTTTTTAAAAATTTTCTTCCTTTGGCTGGGCTTGGTGGCTCAGCCTGTAATCCCATCACTTTGGGAGGCCGAGGCGACAGGATTGCCTGAGCCCAGGGGTTCGAGACCCGCCTGGGGAACATGGTGAGACCTCGTCTCTACACTAAATCACAAAAAAACTAGCTGGGCATAGTGGTGTGCATCTATAATTCCAGCTACTTGGAAGGCTGAGGTGGAAGGATCGCCTGAGCCCAGCAGGTCAAGACTGCGGTAGCCGTGAACGTGCCACTACACTCCAACCCGGGTGACAGAGTGAGACTCCAACTCAAAAAAAAAAAAAAAAAAGATTTTCATCCTTGACCTTTCTGATTTGATCTAGATCAATATCTTCTATCTTTCATGATGAATTTGAAATTCTACATCTATTTCTATTCTACAAGTGATAACTCCAAAAATGAACAACTTAAATTTCCTATTAATGTCTAGAAATAACCAGACTTCATAACTTTACACACACTACCGCTAAGGGACTAAGCAAGGTTTTAAATAAATCCACTCTCACTAACTGGGTTATGCTCAATTTACTTGCAGGAAATTATTTGTAAATGTTTTCTTTAATTTTAATAATATTAATTTCCATTAAAATTTATAGCCTCATTATTGATAAAGCTTCATACACTATGATTTAATGTTATATAGTAACCAACAATAATAGTGCATCATTTATTTATTCTACAATGTAGCTATTGTAAATAATATAGCAACTGAAATAGAATTCCTAGATCATAAGTTATATACATTTTAGTTTTAATAGATGCTACATATTTACTTACAAATTTATCCCTAATACAAATGCAATATGTGACATTTCCCAAGTGTTAGCTTTTATTTTTTATTTTTATTATCACATTTTATTTTATTAGACAAAGAAGGGGTATAAGTGAGGATTAACTACATAAGTAGGCTGGATGCAGGTGTGAAGTTTGGGCTTCTTTTGTTTTTTTTTGTTGTTTTTTTTTTTGAGTTGGAATCTCACTGTGGCCCAGACTGGAGTGCAGTGGCCGCTCCTGGCCACCGCAGCCTAGACTCGCTGGGCTCCGGCGATCCTTCCGCTCAGCCTTCTGAGTAGCCGGAATTACAGGCACGCACTACCACACCCGGCTGATTTTTTTTCATTTATTGTAGAGATGAGGTCTCGCCAAGTTGCCCAGGCGGGTCTCGAACCCTCGGGCTCAGGCAATCCACTCCCCTCAGGCTCCCAAGGCGCGGGATTACAGGCTGAGCCACTGAGCCCGGCTGAAGTTTGGGCTTCTAATTGGCCCTCACTCCCCCTGTTATAGGACCAGGTACCCTTTGTGTTGTTATGTGCCCCCCACTCTTCCTCCTCTCTCCCTCCCCTAGCAGTGCCCCAGGACTGCTGATGCCTCCCTTGTGCTGATGTGTCTAGTGATCTGAACCCCTTTACGAGTGAGAACAAGCGGTATTCCGTTCTTTGTTTCTGTGACAGAGCATTTAATATCATGGTCTCCAACTACATCCAGTTTGCCACGAAGTCCATGATTTTACTCTTCTTTATGGCTGTGTACTCCATCGTGTATATGTACCACATTTTCTTTATCTGGTCCACTTTGGATGGGCAGCAGGGTTGGTTTCATGTTTTCGCTATTGTCAATAGTGTGACAATGAACATAAGCATGCATGTGCAAGTGTCTTTTAGGGAGAGTTGGAGCCCATCATGTTGTTCTGGGTATATTCCCAAGGAGAGGAACAGCTGAATCTTATGGAAGGTCAATTTTGGGTTATTTAAGGAATCACCGCATTGCTTTCCATAGAGGCTGCACTAGCTTGCACTCCCACGATCAGTGTAGAAGTGTTCCCTTTTCTCCACACCTGTGCCAGCAGCTGTTGTTTTTAAACATTTTTCTTTTCTTTTTTTTGGAGTTGGAGTCTCACTCTTGTCTCTGGAGTGCAGTGGCACACTCGTGGCTATCGCAGCCTCGACCTTCTGGGCTTAGGTGATCCTTCTGCCTCGGCCTTCCAAGTAGCTGGAACTACAGACACACACCACCACACCTGACTCATTTTTGTGATTTATTATAGAGACAAGGTGGTATCTCATTGTAGCTTTGATTTGCATTTCTCTGATGATTAGTAAGGCTGAATGTTTTTTCGTGTGTCTATTGGCTGCTTGTATGTCTTCTTTTGAGAAGTGTCTTTTCCTGTCTTTTACCACTTTTTAATGGGGTTGTTTGTTTTTTCCCTTTCACTTAGTTTGAGTTCCTTGATGATCCTGGATGTTAGACCTTTGTCAGATAACCCATCATTCTATGGGTTGTCTCTTTATTCTCTTGCCCTAGAAATGCAAAATGTCTCTTTACTTTCTAGCCCCAGAAATACAATACATGAAATTTCCCAAGTGCTGGCTATCTTCTAAAAAAGTCACTTTCACTTTTCTCTGATTGATAGGAAGTCTTTTCATAGATAACCATTTAAATTTGTGTCTTCTGTGAATTACCTAATTACATCCATTACAGTTTTTTCTCTTAGATTGTTGCCTCTTCCATGTTGCACTATAAAATTTCTTTATATACTTGCACTCTAACATAATCTTCCGTCTGTGGGCTGATCCTATTTATGGTGTCATTTGTGAAAGTGAAGTTTAAGTATTAGCATGGTCATTGAAAGGAGGTTCCTATAGAAACCTAGAATAAACTCAATCGTTTAGCCTTTTTGCCTCAGCATAACCATTTTTGCTGAGACTTTACCCCTGACACGCTTCGAATCTAGCACAGGTTAGGCGTAGACAGATGCATTTCCAATAGGCAGGTTTAGGAAGTGGTCAGACATTTCTGGCAGGCCAAGTGGCAGCCTATCCCACCCTCTCAGCAAATCTCCATCAGATGCAAGACAAGGACAGAGCCATAGAAATGATGATAAGCTGTGCTCGGTGGCTCAGCCTGTAATCCCACACCTTGGGAGGCTGAGGTGAGTGGATTGCCTGAGCCCGTGGGTTCGAGACCCGCCTGGGCAACTTGGTGAGACCTCATCTCTACAATAAATCAAAAAA
>CAUYQG010277334.1:0-10035 GCA_963574415.1 Tarsius wallacei
AACACAAACAAGTGGAAAAATATTCCATGCTCATGGATTAGAAAAACCAACACTGTTAAGATGTCCATTCTACCTAAGGCAATCTACAGATTTATATAGTACCCATCAAATTATCAGCATCATTTACTGAATAGGTTCTCCTCTCCCCAGTGGTTGGTGGAGTTGGTTGAGAAGTTGAAGTTTTGCTTCTGGAATCTCAATCCTGTTCCATTGGTTATATGCCTTTTCTTGTACCAATACCAGGCTGTTTTGATTATTGTAGCTGTATAATAAAGTTTAAAGTCTGGGAGTGTGATACTTCCTCCTTTTTTTTTTTTTTTTTTTTAGTGAAGATTGTTTTGGCTGTTCGTGGTGGTTTATGTTTCCATATGAATTCCTGTATTGTTGTTTCCAGGTCTGAGAAAAATGCTGCTGATAATTTGATGGGTACTATATAAATCTGTAGATTGCCTTAGGTAGAATGGACATCTTAACAGTGTTGGTTTTTCTAATCCATGAGCATGGAATATTTTTCCACTTGTTTGTGTTATCTTTGATTTCTTTGAGCAGTCTTTTGTAGTTTTCATTGTAAAGTTCTTTCACATCTCTGGTTAGGAAGATGCTAAAGTATTTCATCTTTTTGTGGCTATTGTGAAAGGGATTGTGTTTTTTATTTGGGGTTGTTTTTTCATTATTGGTGTATAGAAACGTGATTGTCTTTTGCATATTTATTTTATACCCTGAGACTTTGCCAAAGTCCTTTATTAGTGCAAGGAGGTTTTTGACAGATTCTCTAGGGTTTTCGAAGTATAGAATCATGTCTTCTGCAAAGAGAGATAACCTAACTTCCTCTTTTCCTATTTAGATTGCTTTAGCTAAGACTTCCAAAACTATGTTGAACAGGAGCGGTTAGAGTGGGTGTTTTTGCCTTGTTCTAGTTTTCAGGAAAAATGGTTCCAATTTCTGTCTGTTTAGCAGTATACTGGCTGTAAGTTTCTCGTAGATGTCTCTTACGATTTTAAGGTATGGTCCATCTATGCCTAGATGTTTGAGGGGTTTTATCATGAAGGGTTTCTGGATTTTATCAAAAACTTTTTCAGTGTGTAATGATACAATCTGAAGACAGGGTAGTTTCCTAACTGCATAGATTGAGTCCCCTAAATTTTGTTATCCTCTTCATCATCATCATTATATCTACAGAAAAGAATAATTTCACACCTAAGTACACAGACATGCACACACATACACCAGGGTCTTTGTAGGGATGGCTAATTTTATTTTTTGAGTTGGGGTCTCACTGTGTCACCCAGGCTGGAGTGCAGTGGCACGGTGACAGCTCACTGTAGCCTTGAACCCCTGGGCTCAGGTGATCCTTCTGTCTCAGCCTCCAGAGTAATTGGGACTACAGGTGTGTGCCACCATGCCTGGCAAATTTTGTTACTTTTTGTATAGAAGAGGTCTTGGTATGTTGCTCAGGCTGTTCTCAACCCCAGGGCTTAAGCAATGTTCCTGCCTTAGCCTTCCAAAGTACTGGGATTTCAGGTGTGAGCCACCACACCTAGCATGGATGCATGATTTTTAATTTCTCGTTCAAGCTTTGGATACCTGCATCCGGTGTCTTCCTGCATGTTTCCACATGTGTATGGAGTGCTGGGCTGTAGGGATGTGAATGTTAAAAAAAAGTCATGATCCTTGGCTTCTCTGAATTGTAGTCTACTGGCAGTGAGAGTTATATATTAATTAGATAATCACACAAACATGTATGCAGACCAAAAACTGTTAGGAACCATGAGGAGAAGGCATGGAATTTTATGAGAACATACGAGAGGCCCGACTGAGAGTTGGCAGTCAGGGCCTGCCACCAAGGGGAGGAGGCAGCTGAGCTGAGGCTTGCGCAGGGGCCATGAGGTGAAGGAAAGGAGAATGTTCCAACCAGAGAGAGCAGCCTGTGTGAAGTACCAAAATCAGAGAAAAGAGGGCAGAGTTCAAGGAAGGCGAGGATGGGCACAGTGCAGAGAGCAGGGGACCAGGTGAGGTAGAGCTGGGACTTCACTGGAGCTTACACGCAGGAGCAAGAGTCACGACATCTGGTGGGCTGGGCAGCATGCGTGCATGCATGCATGTGTGCCGTGTGTGTGCATGCGCGTGTGCATGCACACTCACCATTGCACTAGGTGTTCACCCTGGAGATGCTGATTGAGGGAAGGGTCTGGGAATGGAGACAGCAACCTGAGCAGCAGGGATGAGGGGGACCATCAGAGCTGGAGGCGGTGGCTGCTGACCAAGAGTATTGGGGATATTTTGGTATTTAGCCAGCTGTGCAGCTGCATAAATATTTCCTGGCTGAATATCTCCCTGCTTAAAGAAGCCACATTATGTGTTCTGATCTTCTCCCTGAGAGTTGTGGAAAAGAAACACAGATTCAGCACAGGAGGGATGTGACCAGAAGTGTGCTTTAGAGGATCACATTGGCTACTGCTGAAGAACCTAACTGGGGTCCATTCACCCAGGGCACTAAAACCAGACATCCGCAATAAGGTTTGCAGCAGCAGAGAGGAAGGCATTTATTTTCAGGGCACCAAGAAAAGAGGCCCAGGTAGCTAATGTTCAGTGCTGACCTCCCCAATGGCTTGCAGGTTAGGGCTTTTAAAGGCAGGGTACATTTTAGGAAAGCAGGTGCTACAGGCAAAATTGTGGGTTAATACATGGAGGTTACATATTGGTTCTGGCCTAAAAGGGCAGGTTGTCCTGAAGCAGGTGCTTTCAGGTCACAGGCAGATTCAAAGACCTTCTGAATTGTCATTTGTTAAGGAAGCGAAGCTTTATGTGAAAATGTGGGGTCAGCAGAAAAGATTGTTAGCTCTGACTTGAGGATGTGGCTTTCTCCCAGTCCCTTGGGAAGAAACGTGGAACAAAGAATGGTGGTCAGCATCAAGCCCACAGCTCCCCCTACCTGAGGTCTGCATGCTGGCAGGCCTGGTTCGTGGGGTCCGGGTTCTGAAAAACAGCTCAGAGCCATATGTTAAGATGTTAACTTTAGTTTCTATAGGGAACCAAATGGAGCTTCCTTAGGCTACTGTTCGTGCTTATCAAGTTGCTCATTTGCTTCTCAGGGCTGGTCAGATGCTAGAATTTTTCTTAAAGGAACTCAAGATTTTTCTTTATTTTCACGGCTGTGTGGTCCTCAGACCCCTCAAAAGGGGGTCCCTGCTCTATCTTACCACTGTTAGAGAGGAGGTGGAGGGCAGTGGTCGCTGTGGGGGCCAGGAGTGAGACTGGCAATGCAGGAGGGTTGTGTGGGAAGCATGGATAAGGGTCACAGCTGTGGAGATGGAGTAAGGCCAATGGTCCTGGATGCTGGGGTGGAGAGTAGGGTAGGCAGGTGAATGAGAATGACCCTGGGGATGTGGCTTCTGCAGTGGGGGGTGGCGGCACTATCCACTGGGATGAGGGATGTTGGAAGCAGACTCAGCGTGTGGAGGTGGTGGGAGAGGATGGAAGAGCAGAACTTTGTGCAGATATGAGAGGGGGCCCCACGGAGTTCATGTGGAGCTGTGTATAGGCAGCTGGATAGTTGAGCCTGGAACCCCAATGAGAGGCCCAGCCCAAAGGTAGGTAATTGGAAGTCATTCAGCTTTCAAGGAGGTTAGGTGCTGGCATTGGCTGATGGGAGCAGGGTGGACAGGCAGGCTGAACACACTTCACTGCCAGTGGGGGTCATTCCACATGTGTTCATTAAACACCGCCTGTGTGCCAGGAACTATTTTAGGTGCTGAATGGACAAGACAGGATCGTCCGCACTCTCATGTCAATTATAAAGGAGACAGACAATAACCAAGAAGATGAACAAACACATAAAGTCAGCTGATGAGAAACACCATGGAGGGGGGAGGCAAAAGTGCCCACTTAGGTGGATAACTGGAGGAAGCCGCACCTAGGATATGACTTTGGAGAGGCCTGGAAGAAGGCATCCACATCGAGGTTTGCAGCAGTAAAAAGGAAAGCATTTATTTGCAGGGTACTAAGCAAGGAGGAATTTAGCCAGCTGTGTAGCTGCGTGAGTGTGTCCTGGCTGAATAAGGAGAGGGCTGTGTGGTCTCTGGGGAGCAGCAATCCAGGAAGAGCAGGCAACATGTGCAAAGACCCTGGGACAGGAGGGAGCTAAGTTTGTTTGGGGAACAGTGAGAGCAGTGCAGATGGTATGAAGCAATGGAATGGAATGTAGAAGGCAGGAGGTGAGAGGAGTGGCTAGACTTCCAGGCCACAGTGGGCTTGCAGGATTGGATGTTGCTCTGAGGGAGACAGGTGGAAGGTGTTGTGCAAGAGATGCTCATGCTGATTGGGGTTTCCAAGCAAGTCCTGGCTTCTGTGTGGAGAATAGATTTGGGCACAGGTACTGGAGCAGTGGGACTGATGAGGAGGTTGATGCAGGGCACCAGGTGGCTTTGGATAAGGGGGAGAGCAGAAAATGACTCGCAACCCTGGGCATGAATTGTCGTTGTTATGGATGTGGCAGTCTCAGAGCCTTTATGCTGGGGCCCCTTCTGCAGCCAGGACTGGGCTGTCCCAGGTACCACAGTCACCTCATAGTGATGGGTCAACTGATTCAGTCTCAGTTCAGAAGCCATTGTGAAGTTAGCCCCATTCCCCATAGCTCAAAGCAGTCTCCACCCCTGCAGGGCATCACACATCTCTTGTGGCTCACTTGGGGTCTCCTGTGTAGTATGGTGCCATTGACCCAGCCTCACCTCTCCAGGTGGACTCCAGCCATGTGAAGACAAAGTCCATGGTGAGTCACTGAGCTTCCCACAGCTCCTGGCACAGGATGTGGCAGAGTGTAGATGTCTACATAATTGTACAGTTACCATTATTAGTGTCATATGTTCAGTTTTCAGAATTACTACTGGATTATTTCTTTTAAATCAAAATATTTTATTTTGAATACCATAACAATTTTTTAAAAAACGTTTTCTGGGATGAGATCACTAACCTTACTAATTAACCAGTTAACCAAATATAAAGACAACAAGAAGAGAGCAGTCTCAGTCTCTGTTCCCCTGAATTCCTAGAGCTTCCAGGTTGACAGGGATGTCTGCTGCGGAGCACAAGCTGTCATCTGGGGCAGGAACCCTACGTATTAGTTTTCTGTTCATTTCCGGTGACACTGACACACGCTGGCTCACTTGGTCTTCCTGATAGGAAAGAAAGAGGTTGAGATCGGAAGAAAATTCCGACCAAGCAGAGAGGTCTCACCACTGTTAGAGAGCAGCCCCGACTCCGCACTCCCTTGGCCTGCCTTGTTCTTCTCCACAGTACTTATTTGTATGTCTGCTTGCTTTTGTCTTCCCTGTGAAATGCAGGCACCTTGAGGGGAGAGGAAAGGACTTTGTTCTGTTCAGTGCTCCTTACAGGACCCTGCTTGGCAAGTGGCGATACTCATAAATGCATTTGGTAGAGTAAAAAAATGTGGGAAGTTTAAGGCTACTGCAACCATGGATGGTGAATGACTGCATACTTGGTACTTTGTCCATGTAAGTACTAGACTATGCACCATCCTGTCAGAGCACTGGGAAATAGGGTCTGCTTAGGATGATAACTCGCCTGCAGCAACCACAGCTCAAAGGCTGGTGCCAGCCCCACTGATCAAACATGTGGCAATATTTGCTGCAGTGTCCTGAAGCTCAACTGTCTGAGCCATCACAAAAACATAGGCACAGCCAGTGCAAACATGTGGGACTGTGCTAGCTCCCAGTGTGCCCTCTTGTTTATCTTGCAGGGAAGAGCTTGAAGGCATTTACGATAGACGGAGCACCTGTAACAATTTCTGCTATAGAGTAATCTTTTCTACACCAGCCTAATGCCAAGTCTTCTGATCAGGATTTGTTGAGCTCTGGTGATTGTGATAATTGAGATCTTCCCAAGTTATGGGATCTTAATCTCATAGGAGCCCACGGCACTTGGCTTTTATTTTATATCTCAGGAAACCAAAGTCTAGAGGTTACTTATGAATATCTTATACTTTATGACTGTGAATTTGGGGAGATGGGCTTAAGAACACCCACATTACGTTTCTCTTCTCATTGATTTATTCTGCATACATGTGTTGACCACTTACACTGACCCCAGAATCTAGGGCTGGACAAGATGAACAGCGTTATGTCCTGCTCTCAGAGAACACAGAGGTAAGCAAAGGAATCTGTGGGGTGGGTAGAAGGTTCAGATTCAGCATCTCGGTCAGCCAGAGGAGCATGGGGACATTTTCATCTGCACATTCATTCATCCAACAAATGTTTTTTGAGCTTCTGTAACATGTCAGGTGTCAGGCAGTCAAAGGTGAGGAAGTCCTAGTGCCAACTCCCATGTTGTGTCCTGTCTGGGGGTGGTGGCTACCACGCCAGTGAGTCCAAGAAAGGTCTTGAAGGAAGAATAGAGGTCTGCAGGTGGAAAATTGGGGATGGGAAATTGTGGTGAGAAGGAGCAGACTGCAGAAGCAGGAGTGGTGAAGGCAGGGGCATTCAAGAAGCTTGGGGTTGAGAGAGAGGTGAGGATCGGATCCAGAGACGTGTAGATGTGGAGGCTGGTGCTTTCTTTGACAGCTTTTTCTTATGAACTTTTGACAGACATAGGAAAGTGTATTTAACTACAGAGTTCCCTGATGCTACATGCACCTCCAAAGCTCACACAGAAGCCTTCTTCAAGACAGTGTAGTGGTGCTAAGCTTCTCCAGGGCTGCCTTGGTGCAGCTCGAGAACAGTGGTGAGGACAAGGGAAGGAAGGATATTTTCTTTCAGCCCCACTGGTCAGGTGGTGAACTGTGTCATGCAGTTAAAAATGACACAGTTCACCACCTGACCAGTGGGGCTGCTGTGGATTATTCTGACATTCTGGTTCCCACTAGTAAGGTGTGAGTGGAAAAGATGGAATGCAAAAAACATCCTTCTCCTGAATTATTTTAAATAGTTAAATTTCTTTTCCATCTTGGCAGGAGATAAACTGTTTGGTGTTTGTATTACCATGACCCATGGACAGCTGTAAATTAAGTTGATTACTTGTGATGAGTCAAAAGTACCCATGTGTCTAATAGTCGCAGGTTACAGTTTCATAGTGCCTGCTGTCCAGAGCTCTTCCGCAGGTGTGGACACTGGAAATGTTCACATCTCCCCCAACCCCGAGAGTTGGTAGAGCAGGTGCTTGACGAGGGAAGCTGGGAGAGTCTTCCTGAACCAGAACTCAGACCAAGACGCCCAGCCCATCTCTGTACTGTACTCTGAAGATGGAACTGGCACCACACAACAAGGCCATAGTTCCTCTGTGTGGTCTGATCTTGGGCTGGATTCCTTTTCCCTTTCTCTGCAGCAAAGGAAGAGTTCACTGACCAGTTCAGTGATATAAGGTTGCCCATTCGTAGTGACAGCAGGGCCATCTCTGGGATCCTGGGGACTAGGAAAAGAGTGACTCACATCCTCAGAAATGATCCTCAGAAATGAAGGTATTAGAAAGCTCACCCTCCAAACTCCACTTCATGGTTTGAGTGCTACAAACTTACAACACGAAGAACAGATGTGATCTTAGTCTTGAGAGACTAGGAAAAGAGTGCACAGGTTGCATGAATGTGGGTTCATTTCTGAAAGCTCTCTGTGGGTCAAGCTCTGTGCAAGAACCTGATTACAAATGTAAGGAAAACACAGGGCCTCAAAACATCCAGGCCTTTGGACCAGATAAGCCCAAGAGCAGGTGAATACAATTCTATGTGATGAGGCTGTGGCAACATGGTCAAGAAAGCAACTTACTCTTGGTGGCTGGAAATAGGTCACAGAAAAAACATCATTTGCTGTGGGCTTTGAGGAAGATCCACCTCTATGGTTGTTCTGCTCATAATAGTCAGTGGGTGTGCATTGGCTTTGGGGCATCTTAACATTTGATTGTGAATTCTTTGATATGAACTTTTTTGGGTCATTTTTTCAAGCATATCGCTAATTGTAATTGTTTCATGTTTTCAAATGTAACAGAAAATGATTACAGGTTGTTATTTAACTATCTAAACTATGCAGAAAGAGATGAAATCTGAAAGTCTCCCCTGGTCCCCCACAGTCTGCCCAGCCTACTTTTAACAGCTCGATATCTATCTTGTCATGCTTTTTTTTGTGCATGCAAGACTCATATTCATATCTTAGTTGTCTTCTGTGAGCTGTTGTGTTGTTTTATTCTTGGAATTGTAGAATTAGGAGGTAACTAGGAGATGGGAGCAGTGCTGTCATTCTGAAGCTGCATGGATTGAGGCCTGTGAGGTGACAGATGAGGACCATTCAGAGGTTCAGAGTTCTTCCCACCAAACCCCCACCACCCTTCCACTGAAGGTCTGCCTTTCTTCCCTCTCTCCCTCACTTTTTTTTCCTGGAATACCAAAATCTCAGATATAGACATTTTTTCTAGTTCGTGGAGATATTCTTAGCTGAGCTGGACTTCAGAGTGCCATTCTCTCATTAACTCCACTCACACTTCCTCCCCCACTCTCCCTAGGGCCCAGCAGACCCTGCAGTTGATTTGCTCCTGCCTCTGATGGTTATCCTCTTTCTTAGACCCCAGGCACACTGCTGCCCACGCCCTGCATGTCACCCTTATGTCCACTGCCCTCATCATCAGAGGTGATGTTTCCAAGCTAAGAAAGGAGGGAAGAGAAAGGACAAGAAAGGAAGATGGGAAAGAGCCCTCTCACTTTTGATTTCATTTTTGTTTCAGTTGAAAGCTTAATGCAGGCAATTTGAGGAAATAACTTAAGACTGATATTGCTCTAGTAATGTTTTTTTCATGCTAGCTTCTTAATTCATTTCTCATGTCATCAAACTACTCTGAAGTCTTTCCCTCCTCCCTTGCCATTGTCTATGCTGCCTTCTTTGGTCTCCGTGGTCTTTGTCCTTCTTTATTTCCTGCTTTCACTTCTTCTCATTAGTTTCAGGATTTGAAGTAGGAATGACAGTTGTTTCAGTCCTTTATTCCCCTCTCCATAGACCCCATTTAGATTGTTATTTCCTACCCTTCCCTGGTTCAGGGATGCAAACCTGTGAATGTATTACATCATGATCTTGCTCCACACACAGGGACAAATAATAGAGCCAAGGCATGGATCACATATATAAGGCTGACTGCTATTTGCAGAATTATATTTCTGTGACATCAAATAGAATACTCATCTTCTCTGGACAGGTACACCAGTCTCAGTGGAGAATCCAGATCAAATAGGAAAGTGGGATACTAAATATGAAAGCCTAGGATAGTAAATACCAAAACCCATTATGTAGACACCTTAGTTCTTATCACAGACAAGGTCTTCTGATTGGATCTTGACTGACTGATGAGTAAGGGAGTATTGTGCCCAGGTAACATCATCTGGATCCTTCTGCCCCCCCCTCTCATTTTGTTCACTCTGGGTCACACTTGTTCAGACTCATTTGCTCCTATGCTACTGCTATGGGCTTATTCTTCTCAGGACTCAAGCCCTTTCCTACTCTACCCTGGTTCAGGGATACAAACCTGTGAATGTATTACATCATGATCTTGCTCCACACGCAGGGAAAAATAATAGAGCCATAGAAACTTCCCCTGGGCACTATTTCACTGCCCCTGGGCCTGGCTAGATGGCATAGAATTAACTTGATAAGCTGAACCTATAATGTGATAGTAGGTGTTGATGAATAGGAAGATCATGCTTCCTGTATGCTGTACTAACGTGTTGCCTATGTCCTCTTGAAGCACAGTGCTTAGCTCAAAGAAAGGGAGTGGAGGATTGAAGCAGTGAGTCCCAGGAGGTGTGGAGTTGGAGATCCTCAGTCACAGAACCCAGCAGAGCCTACCTGCCTGCTCTGTGGAGGCAGGCTCAGCCCTGTGCATGGGTGAAATGAACAGCTGTGCAGATGAAGGTAGAAGGGCTGTGTGTTCTCATGAGAATACAGGCATCCACTTTTGCAATTTTCAGAGATCCCAGAACACCAATGCCTTGCTATTTAAAACTGTCCCCCTGCTCTTGACAGGAAAAGAACTAAGTTTTCTATGACATAT
>CAUYQG010277341.1:0-21544 GCA_963574415.1 Tarsius wallacei
CCCACTCTCACCCCTCCTGTTCAATATAGGAATTAAACGTCTTTAAAGAAAAGCATTGAAAAATAAGAAATTCAACCCTTCTGTTACACTTTGCCTATGATGAGCCAAGTAAATAGAAGCTGTAAACATTGAATATATTTGGGTATTTCTAAGCAAGGGTTTATGTATGCGTTGAGGTAGTGGGTAAACAACCAAGGGGGATGAAAATGAGTGATGTGATGTCATTTCATCAATTTCAACAAAAATAGGAGAGAGTGCTGCTAGGTATTTCAAAGCCAAGGTTCAGTGAATCACATTTAGCTTTCAGAAAGAATAAATTTTACTACTCGCATGTTTTCATTTACATTATAATTTTAACCAGATACTATACACCAGAATCTTAAATTTTTTTGTTTTAGATTTAGGGTCTTTTCTCGAGGAAAAGGGTCATAGGGTCATAACTTTTATAAAAATTATTATTAGCTATGTTGAGGAAAAATAAATTCTATATATGTATGTTTATGTTTGTGTGTGTATTTGTGTGCACGTATTGTGTCTGTGAGCTTTCAACACATTAAAGTTCGTCTGGTAATCATGTCCTTTCTACTTACCTAATTGACTTGAAAAGCTGAAAGAAAATACCTCAAGCATATAGCCTTCATTGTTTCTGGAAATAACACATTTTCTCTTATGTGTAAAAGTATTTGAGGAGATGAACAGTCATTTTTCACACACACATACAAACCCCGCTTTTCTTGTGAGTATGTATATATGTGTATTTGTGTGACTAACAAAGTTGAATGTATGACGTGGATGGTATAGCAGGACTTTCTTACTTAAGTAAGTTTATTATTATGCGCAGACACAAACAGTAATGGAGACTAATGATTAAATTTTCCAGATGTGGACTACCTAGACATGCACTGAAAATAAATAAGGATCATGGAAGTTAGCGTATTAACTTGCTGTGAAAATTGCTATTGAACACGTGAAATCAGTTGTTTTTCAAAACCTCTTATTTGACATGATCTTGACAGTGTTATATTTTTAGCAACCTCTTTTCCTACAGATGGCTACAAAGATAACTTTGGCCTGTTCTTCCTCAAATGGTCACAGACTGGGAATCTGTGGTCTCCCTGAAATTTACTGTATTGTTCTATACACTTTTTGACGCCCTAGAGAAACAAAATCAATATTTTTTATTTTTTTAATGTTTTCAAATGATACATAATACTTGTACATATTTATGGGGTGCATGTGATATTTTGATACATGCGTACCATGTGTGATGGTCAAATCAGGGTATTTATAATAGCCACCACCTCAACCATGTGTCATTATTTGTGCTGGGAACATTTTCAACCTCCTAGCTCTTTTGAGATGTTTATTACATTGCTGGCCCCCACAGTTACCCACCTGTACTGGCACTGTCTGTCTCCATTAGTCTGTGCCCCTTAACCAAGCTCTCTTCAGCCCTCACCCTTCCCAGCCTTTGGAAACTATTTTGAACATTTTTGAAGAATAAAGCAAGGAATTAGCAATTCCTAAATTTAACTAGTTTAAACTTATAAAGAACAATTTCACCTAAATTTTAGCGAAGAGACTTGTATGATGCAATGTAAATCAGGAAGAAAAATGTCGCATGATGCCTTCCATGGCATTTTCTGACAATGCCGTATCCTCTGACTTCCAGGAACAGTGGTTTGTTTCATGTTTCACTCTGATACCCACTTCGCAAGAACGAAAGGCCATCTTCATGGGAAAGGACATTTCAAAACTGGAAAAATGGGAAGAGCGTATTCATGAGGAAAGAATGATTCATTTCAGAGGTGTTGCTCTGTCTGGTGCACAGGGAGCCAAAGTTAAATATAGTTCATTTCTTCATTCAGAAGTACTTCCTGACAGCCTACTATGTGATGTGCTTTGTGTTGTCATCAGTTACTTTGGTGAACAACACAGGAGAAGTTTCTCCTCTCATAGGAGGACTTACACTTTCTTTAAAGGAGTCAGACTGTAAACTGAGAAGACTATAAGGCAATCTCATGACCTCACTGAATAACTTATACCTAGGAAAGAGGACTTCCTGCCTGAGGCTGTGTGCTCTCGAGGGCCTGCATATCATAACCCACACACACACACACACACACACTCATGAGCACTCATCTCACTTTGCACCTGTCATTGTAGGCACAGTATGGGTGTTGGCCTTAAACACCCGCCCCCATGGCTAGTGACATTCAGGTCCCAAGGCAAGGCTTTTCCATCTTTTTGGCCCTATGTCCTCAATTAGGGCAGTTGAGGTTTGTGCAGTGGCCCCGTGTTGATTTCACTGCTTTGGAGTCCATGAAGTATTTGAATAGCTGACTTGCTTAGGTAAGGAGAAAGACAGGTTCTTCTCTGTTAAAGCAAATGCACAAATTCTTGCATCGAAAAATAAACTTTTCCCTAGATTACAATAGGTCCTTTTTTTCTGTATTGGTCTTCTAATTTTTGTTTCTAGAGGTATTTGCAAATCAAGATGATATTTGCAATATATAACTCATATGAAATAAACATATATACATAAATATATACATATATACACATGCATATATACATAGATGTGGTTTGCATATAATATACATGAAGTCTTATATTAGTTCTTTGTGTTAGCAACTAGGTGACTATTGAAATTTGGAATTGCAAAAAGCTGTATTTTCATTGTCATTTGATATTTATTTAAATGAACAAATATTTCAAATACATAAATATTCACATAATACATTTAAAATGTTAAGTAATTCTTATTTTATTTTATTTTTTAATTTTTATTTTAAAGATGGGTACAATTCAAGGTTAGGTACGCAAATGGTCATCGCACAGGTACAGTTTGGGCTTCACTTTGGTCCCCACTTCACTGGGTTTGAGATCAGGTGAAGTAATTTCTATTTTAAGTTGATGTCATTAGTCATTACTTGCCTTTTAACTTTCTAATTTTAATTAGTTAGAAATAACTTTTTGAAGACATGACAAGAAATATTAATTTTGATTTTTTACAATATTGAAAAGCATACTTACCTATGTTCAAATATTGTTTACTTCAAATTAATTAAATTTAATTTCTGGTCCTCTTCATTACTATTGTGAATATATTCCAAATTACGTAAACATTATTTAAAACAATTCGATTACTTATACTACCAAGGTAAAGGCAGAACATTTAAATTCATGGAATGATCACTTAACAGTTTATAAAGTATGTATGTCGTAATGCTACTGCTCATCTAACGTCTTCAGCCCTAACACTAGCACACATGCAGTGACAATCAGACTAACCTCACTTGTCTGAGTCGTGCTTTGCCTACTTGCGGTCACATAAACCCTTCAGCTCCACGTATGTGCAGCTTAACGTTTTCGTTACAAGTCTGCATTTGCAGGATTAACTTGATACAACGCATTTTGTTTAATACTTTGCCAGCTGGTCATGTGGACGTGGGTTTACCAGCCACACTCAGTTCAGACAGCCATGAGAGAAAGGTGCTCAAGATGCTAGAATGACAGCCAGAGGGGCAGTGTGAGCAGGTCCAGATTGCGGGGAGAACAGGAAAAGCCAAGCGTGAGGTTATGGCAGCGAGCCAGGTAAGGCGGGGTAACAGTTGCACGAAAGTGGTAGCAATGCCATGGAAAGAAGTGGCATTGTGCATATTTGGGAAGTCTCGTTGGGGAAATTGCTGAACGGTTGCGTATGGACGTGAAGGAAGGAATCAAGATGATTCCTCGGCACTGTCGTTAGAGCTAAACTAGAATAATGCATCCATTTGCTGGGATACCATAAGTAATTATTCTGAAGATTGTGTTACTGTGGCACGTTTTGCTGAGTGCTGTCTCATGACATACGTTAACTTCAGTTGGTCTGTCCTCTCTCCTAATGGTAGAAATGTTTTACTTCTCAGGGAGTGGAATTCCCGAGGCATAGAATGTAATGAGCTGTCAAAATAATTTTGCAAATTAGCGAACACTTGATCACACAAGTTCTAAATTCTCACCAAGGCTTGATATTGCCAGTCTTTTTACTTTCAGCTATCCTGCTGGATGGGACAAGGTTTATCATTTTGCTTTAATATGTATTTTCTGGGTGATTAATGATGCTGAGTGCCTTTTTGTTTGCGCAACACCCTTAGCCTCTTTGAGAAGTAATTCTTCAAGTATCTTGCCCAGGTTTTTTTTTTATTGAGTGGTTGTTTTTTTATTATTGATTTGTAGGAATTCTTTGTATATTCTGCATATAATCTTTTATCAGATATTTGTCTTGCATTTGTGTTTTTTTTCCTTTGTTTCCAAATGGTGGAATGTCTTCTTACTTTGTTAGGAATGTCCTTTGAGGAACAAAATTTT
This sequence comes from Tarsius wallacei, assembly GCA_963574415.1. Lineage (NCBI taxonomy): Eukaryota > Metazoa > Chordata > Mammalia > Primates > Tarsiidae > Tarsius > Tarsius wallacei. Next base: position 4,354 of record CAUYQG010277341.1, read on the forward strand.
TAATTTAGAAGAAGTTCAATTTATCATTTTAAAAACTATTGTATGCTTTTTATGTCCTATTTAATGAATATTTTCTAACTCCAAAGTCACAAACAGTCCCCTCTCCCTCTTTTTCTTGAAGTTTACAGTTTTGGATTTTACATTTCAGTCTAAATTTATTTATTTCAAGTTAATTTTTATATATTTTTGAGCTGAAGGCTGAGATATGTTATTCTTCCATATGGATATCTATTATTTCAGCACCATTGGTTGAGAAGACTATTATTTCCCCCCTTAACTTATCTTGGCACCTGGATGGAAAATAAATTGATCACATATGCTAAGATCTACTTCTGAACTCTTTATTCTGTCTATTGAGATAAAATTCCATTGTGTTGATTACTGTAACTTTATACTAATTTTTAAAATCAGTTATTATAATATCTCAAGCTTTGTTCTTTATTCTTGTTTGGGGTTATTATTGAATCTGCGTTTTCCACGTACATTTTATGATCAGCTTGTCCATTCCTCCAAAAAAATTCCTTAGATTTTGGTTTGTACTGCATTGGATCCTGAAAGATCAATCTGAGAAGTGTTTTCTTAGTAATATTTAGTTTCCCTATACACCAACATGACATATTTTCCATTTATTTAGGTTTTTTCAATTTTGTCTAAAAAATGTGTTTTCTAAGTTTTAGTGCACTGGTCCCTTCCATTTTCTTAAAATTTTATCTCTAAGTATTTTATACTTTTTGATGCAATAGTGAATGGTATTTAAAATTTTAGTCTGTTGGCTGGGCTCGGTGGCTCAGCCTGTAATCCCAACACTTTGGGAGGTCGAAACAAATGGATTGCCTGTGCCTGCAGGTTCGAGACCCGCCTGGGCAATTTGGCGAGAGCTCGTCTCTACAATAAATAAAAAGTTAGCCGGGTGTGGTAGCGTACTCCTGTGTTCCCGCTACTTGGAAGGCTGAGGCAGAAGGATTGCCGGAACCCAGCAGGTTGATGCTGGGGTAGCAGTGACTGTGGCTCTGTACTCCAGTCTGGGCAATAGAGTGAGACTCCAACTCAAAAAAATTTTTTTGTTTGTCAGTTGGTAACTACTATTATATAGAAATACATTTGATTTTTAAATAATTTTACTTTGTATTATGTAACACTGATAAATTTCCTTTTTTGTTTTGGTAGCTTTTTTGTTGATTTCCTAGAATTTTCTTTCCACAAAATTATTTCATCTATAAAGAAAGTTTTAATGCTGTCTCTCAAATCTTTATTTCTTTTTTTGAGAGATATTTTATCTTTATTCTTGTGTATTACAGTAGCCAGGATCTACAGTACAATGCTGAATAACAGTACTGCAACCAGACATCTTTGCTTTTTCTCAATTTTATGGGGAAAACACTCTGTCTTTTCCCTATTAAGTATGATGCTAGCTTAAGAATTTTTGGGGTGATCCCCTTTGTAAGATTGGTAAAGTTTCTCTCCATTGGTTTTTGCTGATATATTTTATCACGGGTAGATGTGAATGTTTTAAAAATACTTTGTCCTCATCCAGTTGAGATGGTCATCTGTTTTTGTTTTTTTGTTCCTACCCCATATTATCTGGGGGAGTGCATTAAGTGAATTTTGAATATTCAACAGACCTTGTATCCCTGGAAGAACTCTGATTTGGCTGTTACTTATTATTCTTTAAAATTATTGCTAGGATTTATATGTTAACATTTAGTAAAAAGCATCTGTGTCAATGCTCATGAGAAATATTGGTTTGTGGATTCTCTGGGTTGTAATATCCTTGTCAGATTTAGTAATTCAGATTTTGCTAGAACTTTAAAAAATGAGTTAAATATGCTCTCTGCAGCTGTATTTTCTGACAGAATTTATTTATAATTGGTGTTATTCTTTTCTTAGAGATTTATAGAGGAACCATGAAGCTCTTTGAGACAGAAGTAGTATTTTTATTTCAAGACTCAATTTTTAAAGATCAGTTGTAGAACTGCCCGTATTTCCTACATATTTTTGTGTCATGTTTGGCATGTTGAAATTTTTAAAGAATTGTCTATTTAGTCTAAGTTTTTAAGTGTATGGGCATGAAATTCCTTATAAAATTTTCTTAACTTTTCATTAGCTACAGAATCTGTAGTGATATTGTTTTTTCATTGCCAAAAATGAAAATGTGTCTTCTCTCTGTTTTTTAACTAGTCTTATTAACTAGGATTTAAAAATTGTATTATTGTCTTTCAAAAAACTTACTTTTAAAATTTTCACTTTTTTTCATTTTATCAGTTTTGCTATATGAGGGGGTATACTCCATAAAAGCCAGGAATTATCTTTTGGAGGTTGGGCCCTTTGTAGGACAGGCTTCCCCTGCAAGGCATGTGTTCTAAGAACCCATCAGCCTCAGTGTTGTTTTGAGAGGCTGTGTTTGGCTTCAGTATTTTTTCTTTTGTTTTCTTCTCTTCTTTTTGGAGATTCTTTCAATGCGTTTGCCCATTTCATGATGGGTAATTTATGAGCATGCCTGTCCACACTACGCTGAGTATTCAGCAGTTTTTGACCCAATGTGGGGGATTCCTATACTCCACATTCCCTATTCACCTGATCTTGGCCCAAGAGACTTCTTTTTGTTTCCCCCAGATGAGAAAAGTCCTCCAAGGGAAACATCTTGCCAGGAAGGGGTGAAACAAAAAACAGCAGAAACCCTAAAAGGCATCTCAATTGATAAGTCCAAAGACTGTTTTGAGCAATGGGAAAAGCATCTCAATGGGTGCATTGCATCAAAAGGAGAGTACTTTGGAGGTGATTAAAGCTTAAACACGTGAGGACAAATACACAATTTTGTATAAGTAAATTCAGTTTTTGGAGGGTCCCCTCTCGTACTTAAAAAAAAAAAACCAGTCTTCAATTTCTATAATTTCTATTACTATTACTGTCTTTAAATTCAATCGTCTTTTCCTTAAAAATGATCAATTTGCTAAAAATTCATCCAGCAAATTATTTAACTCTGATTTTTACTCTTTAATTTTAGTGGTTTCATTAGATTATTTTTTTAAGATGTGAAGTGCAATTCAGGATTAGGTACACAAGTGGTCATCGCACAGGTAAAGTTTGGGCCTCCCTTTGGTCCCCACTTCACCTGGCTTGAGGTCAGGTATCTTTATTGAAGCTTTGTACCCTCCCTCCCCTGGCAGTGTGCTGCTACTGCTAAACTCTTTCTTGTAGTGTTATGATTAACGTTCAGGGTCTGCTTATGAGTTCTTTGTTTCTGAGATAGATCACTGAGTAGTATAGACTTTAATTCCATCCACGTTGCTGAGAAGTTCATAATTTTGTTTTTCTTTGTAGCTGCATAATATACCATCATGTATATGTACCACATTTTCTTTATCCGGTCCACTTTTGATGGGCAGCACTGTTGGTTCCATGTTTTTGCTGCTGTGAATTGTGCTGCAATAAACATGTGTGCGCAGGTATTTTTTTTATAGAATGATTTGAGATCCTCCAGGTATACTCCCAGAAGGGGGTTGCTGAATTATATGGAAGGTCGATTTTTAGATCTTTTAGGAATCACCACACTGTTTTCCACAGAAGTTGTACTAGTTTACTCTCACAGCAACAGTGTAGAAGAGTTCCCTTTTCCCCGAATCCCCTCCAGCATCTATTGTTTTACGATTTATTGGTGATGGCCATCCTGACTGGAGTTAGGGGGTATCTCAGTGTGGCTTTAATTTGCATTTCTTTGATGATGAGTGAGGCTGAGCATTTTTTCATGTATCTATTGGCTACCCATATATCTTTTTTTGAGTAGTGTCTATTCGTGTCTTTTGCTCACTTTTTTTTTTTTTTTGAGTTGAAGTCTCACTCTGTCACCCAGACTGGAGTGCAGTGTTCGCTTCCGGCCACTGCAGCCTCGACCTGCTGGGCTCTGGTAATCCTTCCGCCTCTGCCTTCAAGTAGCTGGGACTACAGGCGTGCTTTACCATGCCCGGCTAATTTTTTCATTTATTGTAGACATGCGGTCTCGCCAAGTTGCCCAGGCGGGTCTCGAAGCCACGGGCTCAGGCAATCTGCTCACCTCAGCCTCCCAAAGCGCGGGATTACAGGTTGAGCCACCGAGCCCGGCCTTGCCCACTTTTTAATGGGAATGTTTATTCTTTTCTTTCAGCTCGTTTGAGTTCCTTGTCGATCCAGGGTGTTAGGCCTTCATCAGATTTACAGTGGGCAAATATTTTTTCCCATTCTGTGGGCTGTCTCCCTGGTCTCTTAATGGTTTCATTTGCTTTGCAGAAACTTTTAAGTTTAATGAGGTCCCACTTGTCTATCTTATCTCTTATGGCATGGACATCTGGCAATTGATCAGGAATTGGTTGCCTACTCTGATTTCTGTAAGGTTGTCTCCTGTGTTTTTTAAGATTTCTATGGTTTGAGTTTTTACATTCAGGTCTTCGATCCATTTAGAGTTGATCTTTGTGTATGGTGATAGGTAAGGGTCCTCAATCTTCTGTATGTGGTCAGCCAGTTTTTCCCAGCACCATTAATTGAATACTTCTCTGATCTCCCCAGTGATTGTTGGTGGAAGCTTTGTTGATGATGAGTTTGTTGAAAAATTGAGGTTTTGCTTCCGGAGTCTCTATCCTTTTCCATTGGTCTATATGCCTGTTCTTGTACCAATACCAGGCTGTTTTGATTATTGTAGCTTTATAGCAAAGTTTAAAGTTTGGAAGTGTGACACCTCCCACTTTGTTTCTTTTGGTAAGGATTGTTTTGGCTATTTGTGTTCGTTTATGATTCCATATGAATTTCTGGGTTGTCCTTTCCAGGTCTGAGAAGAATAATGTTGGTAATTTAATGGGCATTGCATTGAATCTGTAGATTGCCTTTGGTTGGAGGGATATCTTAACAATGCTGCTTCTTCCCATCCATGACCATGGAATAGTTTTCAATTTGTTAGTGTCTTCTTTGACCTCCTTGAGCAGTTCTGTAGTTTTCTTTGTAAAGATCTTTCACTTCTCTAGTTAGGAAGAATCCGAGGTATTTCATTGTTTTTGGTATGGCTATTATGAATGGGATTGTGCTTTTTATTGAGTTCTCTGCCTGTTTGTTGTTGGTGTATATAAATGCGACTGTTTTTGCACATTTGTTGTATACCCTGAGACTTTGCCAAAGTCTCTTATCAGTGCAAGGAGGTTTTTGACAGATTCTCTTGGGTTTTCAAGGTATAGAATCATATCATCAGCAAAGAGGGATAACTTAACTTCCTCTTTTTCTGTTTAAATACTGTTGATTTCCTTCTCTTATCAGATCACTCTGGCTAGGATTTCCAACACCATGTCGAACAGGAGGGGTGAGAGTGGGCAGACTTTTCTTGTTCCAGTTTTCAGGGGAAATGCTTCTAGTTTCTGTCCATTTAGCAATATGTTGGCTGTGGTTTCTCATAGATGGCTCTTACTATTTTGTGGTATGTTCCCTCTATACCTAGGTGTTTAGGAGTTTTTAATCAAGAAGGGATGGTGTTTTTATCAAAAATTTTTTCTGTATCTGATGATATAATCTTAGTTTAATACAATCTTTTAATCTTGGTTCTTGTTTTTACATCTGTTGGTGTATTTAATTACATTTATGGTCTTGGGAATGTTGAGCCAGTCCTGTATCTCAGGGATGAAGCCTACTTGGTCATGATGGATGACTTTTGAAAGTGTTGTTGGATTTGATTTGCAGGAATCTTGTTAAGAACTTTTGCATCTATGTTCATCAGGGATATTGGCCTATAGTTCTCTTTGTTGGATCTTTTCCCGGTTTGAGTATCAATGGGATGTTAGCTTCATAAAATGATTTGAGAGAGTTCTGTCTTTCTTGATTGCCTGGAATACTTTCAATAGGATTGATATTAGCTCCTCCTTGTATGTTTTGTTGAATTCCTTTGGAAAGTTGTCTGGTCCAGGGTTCTTTTTGGTAGATAGTTTTCTTATGACAGTGTCAATTTCCTGGATTGTTATTGGTGTTTTTAGCGTCTCAATTTCTTCTTGTTTCAACTTTGGGAGGTTGTGTGATGTCAGAAAGTTCTCCGTTTCATCTAAGTTTTCAAGTTTGTTTTCCTACAGGTATGCAATAATAATCTTTTGTATTTCTTTGGGGTCAATTGTGACTTGATCTTTTGTGTTTCTAATTGTGTTTATTTTGGCTTTTTCTCTCTTTTTCTTGGTCAATCTGGCTGGGGGGGTCCATCAATTTTATCCTTTCAAAGAACCAGATTTTTGTTTTGCTGATTTTTTTCTATAACATTTTTGTCTTCTTTGTTCCATATTTTGGCATTTACTTTGGTGATCTGGATTCTTCTGGTAAAGTTAGTGTTTTGGTGATCTTGTCTTTCCAACTCTCTTAGGTGATGTGTTGGTCTGTTGACTTGTGATCTTTCTCTTTTCTTGATGTGTGTTCATAGAGGTATAAATTCCCCTCTTAGTACTGTTTACATGGCATCCCAGAGGATTTGGTAAGATGTGTCTCTATTTTCATTTGTTTCCAGGAATCTTTTAATTTCTATTTTGATTTCTGTGTTGACCCAGGAGTCATTCAACATCGTGCCTTTATTGTCCATGTCTTTGTGGGTTGTGGGGGGGATTTGTTGATGTTGATGTTTATTTTTATTCCACTATGGTCTGAGAAGGGGCATGGTGGTATTTTGATCTTATGAAATTTGTTCATGCTTGATTTATGGCCAAGGTTGTGGTTGGTCTTGGAGTACGTTCCATGTGGTGTTAAGTAGAATGTATATTCTGTGGTTGTTGGGTGGAATATTCTATAGGTATTTATTAAGTCTACTTGGTCAAGCATCAAGTTGATGCTCTGGTTCTCCTTGTTGATTTTTTGCCTCGATGGTCTACCTAGAGCACTAGATTTTTAAAAATATGATCCTTCCATTTTCTATCTGTATCATAACCAGGTCTTGCATATGGTGTATGCCTTGTCTAGAGAACTGTCAGATAGCTCATGTTTGTCCAAGTCAGAGGTGAGTATGTTGACCATTTTTACCAATGTGTACTAGATATAAAACTAAGCATAGCTATTTTCTGGTAGCATATGTTATACTCTGCTCAGGAAGGGTACTTTCAGCATTGAATGTACATAACCTATACCAAAAAGTGGGAAGCTAATGAAATTTTAAAAGAACCCAAATTAAACAAAAATATATTTCGGGGTGTTAAAAAGGTTTTTGGCAATGTTTTTTTTACAAACATCTGTTTCTAATATGAGACATAGCTTAAGAAATCATTCACATCTGCGCCAAGAAGCTCTTTTTTATTTTTTGAACTTTTTGTAAAAAAAAAAAAAAAGTATATATTACCCAACACATATAACAAACAATACAAGCCAACCAGACCTCAATGTCAAGGGTAAGCGTACATTAAAGAGAAGATGATTGCTTTCCATACAGGCTGCAAATGAATAAAGACATTAAAATGTAGTTAGATTTTATTTAGTGGATCTCAAACCTGAATCCTGAAAAGTATCTGGGAGCTCTTTATTCAGATTCCTGGGCCCCGCCATCGGAGAGTGTGATCCGCTGGTTCTAGAGAAAGATCTAGGAACGTTCACTTTCAACCAGCTCTCGAGGTCTTCGTGAATCAGGAGTTCTCAAACCACATGCCCTCAGACCGTTGAACCAGAGGTAATCAATATCAGATTTCATTAAACAGTTCTGCAAGTCCCGTGAGATTAGCAGCACTGTCTCAAACTTAAAATGGACTAGACTGGGCCAGTGCCTTAAAACGGGGAAAAGGATGTGAGTGAACACGTGTTTTAACTCTGATGCCACACTCTTCTCGTGAACCTGCCCTCTAGCTGGAGCTGTCTTCTCTTAACTTGCCAGGAAGCCTTAGAGACCAAACCAGTTTAGACTTCGTGTCTGTTCATATTTCCCCCAAGCAGAACAGGGAGAGAGTTGCTTAAGTCATTCTTGCCAGCTCCTTCTCCCCCAGCTCCCATACCCATTTCCATCATCAAGTGGAAAGTTTGGTCTTTAGTCCTAGGTATACTTGGGGTTTCTCCGTTTCACTCCATCTGTAACACCGTCCTCCTGATGCAAGTTCATTTCGTTTCTCTCTTCAGCGATCCATTGACAGCCACTCATGCGCCTTTCCAGTCTGCTGTCCATGCTGCAGCTACAGTGCTCTTTTCAAAATGCAAACGGAATCCTGCTTAAAACAGTTGAATTGTTTTCCATTGTTTGGGGGATAAAAAATACAACTCTTTCACATGGCCAACATAGCCCTGCATAATGTGGCCTCTGTCTGTTTCTCCAGCGTCATTGGTACCAAGATTCCTTTCTCTCAGCTGTGGACACTCTGGACTCTTATAGCTCTCGGACATGCCATGCTCCTTCCCACCACAGGGCCTTTGCACATTCTGTGCCTGCCACAGTCTGATATGCTCTTTACCTCATCCTTATCTAACAATATTTTCACTTTGGGGCTATCACTCAGTTACCACCTCTTCTTAGATGTCTTGTGCTCTCCTTTAGTAAGTCAGATTACCCAATTATAAGTTCATATCGTACCCTGTGTTACTATTCTTTCTAAGGAAGCCATTTTACATCTGCTGTTTTGAGTCATACCTATCTTCCAGTTAGACTGTAGACTCTGGAAAGGCAGAGAAAGGCTGACCTTTTCCTCATCTTCAACACGTGGCTCAGTGTTTATGACATAGGAGGCACTTAATACATATTTCATGAACAAGTACACAAGTTAATTAATTAGTTTAACAGCGAATTTCTGGGCAAGAGGAGTAAATTTGTCAAAAAACATAGGGATTAAAAATGCTTCTTTCAAAAAGAAATTTCAAAGTTTTCTCGAAAAGCAGTGTTATTAAATACTCGAACCCAACACAGATACTTTTATCCCATGGAAAAGCACCACTAAGAATATTAGAACAAAATTTGGGAACTATTTGTGCTAATGGCACTTAGCATTAAAATATAATCTATTTTTAAAAAAGGTTTACAAGAGGCTAAAGCTGTTGTAAAAAGGAGAATTGTTATTACTTGGTAGAAAACATTGTGGTCACTCGAAGGGCTTAGGCCGAAACCAAACGAAATCCTTTTTCTGTGATTTGGAATTGGATGGGTTGTTCGAAGCTGCGACTAAAACACATCGGGGTGGGGGGGGCAGAAGCAGTCTTATCCTTCCTGAGCCGGCAAGCGCTGCTGCTGGTAGACCCCCCCAGAAGTGGCAACCGTGAGGGGTCTTTTCTGAGGACCCCCTGTGCGTGACGGACTCTTCCAGTCAGCCCTTAAAAATTATTTATCAAGCAGATTCCTGTCTCTTCTATTTTAAAACGAGGTAATGACCATCTTAGCAATTCTGAAGTAGACACAGCTCGAATGCAGCACGCAAAGCTTCGTTTACCACAATATCTTTGGCAGAACTCAACCAACAGGTAAGATATGAACTGATGTCTTTTTGAAAAAGTAAGTTTCGACCCTTGATCAGATAAGTTGGGGAAAAAAGGCCTGGGTTAAAAATGGTAAAGCTATTTTCAAATTGTGGAACTCCTCAGAGAGTTTAATATTTTAATATGCATTGTGATCATCCCAAAAGAATTAGCTAACATATACACAGAATTTTCGGAATTTATTTGGCTTCTTAAAACATTAGTGTATTTTAAGAAATGTTTCAAGAAACTCTCATGGATTGTGGAACATAGTTCAGGAAATTGTGATATTATAACGCATGTGATTTTAAACCACTTAAAGAAAATGACAGTATTTTATTTGACCTCTTAAGGTCAAATGTTATGTTTGGAAAGAGTGTTGGAAGAGAAGGCATCTTTTAAATTCTGAGTTTTCAAACCAACACTGGACACAATGATTTCCATGATTTTCTAAATAATTTTCCCTGTCTGAAGCTCAAAAAAGTTAAACCACCCCGAGCTCAAGGTACACATAATTTGAAATCATCAGGGAAATGCAAATGAAAACCATCATGAGATATGACCTCACACTTCTTAGGTTGGCTATTATCAAAAAAGTAAAAGATAATAAGTGTTAGTGAGAATGTGGAGAAAAGGGAAGCTTTGTACAAAGTAGATGGAAATGGAAATATTACAGCTATTATGGAAAACACTTTAGAGGTTTCCTTAAAAATTAAAAATAGAACTGCCATATGATTCAGCCATCCCTCCAATGGGTACCCCTCCAAAGGAAATTAAAGCACTAGGTCAGGAGAAATCTGAACCTTGATGTTTCTAGCACATTATTCACAGTAGCCGTGATATGGAATCACCTAAGTGTCCGTCAGCTGATGAATGGAGACAGAAAATGTGGTACATATACACAGTGGAATGATAACCTTAAGGAAGGAAGTCCTGTCATGTGTGACAACATGAATCGGAACCTGGAGGATGTGATGCCGAGTAGACTGGCAGGCAAGAAGATAAATGCGGTGTGGTCCCATTTATATGGAGAATTTCAAAAAGTCAAACTCATGGAAGCCGAGAGTAGAAGAGTGTTCGCTAGGGGCCGGGGGCTGAGCGGAGGGCTGGAGAGATGTTGGTCAAAGAATATGAATGCATTTTAGTGAATGTGAATATGTTTTAGTCAGACAGATGGAATACATTCAAGCGATTTGCCACACAACGTGGTGACGATAGTTAATAGCAATGTATTTATTGTGTACTTGCAGATTACTTAAAGAATAGATTTTAAACGTTCTCACTCCAAAAGTGAATGCATATGTGAGGTCATGGGTAGGTTAACTACCTCGATTTAGTCATTCCACAATGTATGCATTTATGAAGACATGTTGTATACGTAAATATATTTAACTTATTTTTGCCAACTTAAAAATGGGTTGTTAAAACTAGGTATATCTGTGTCAAAATGCTGTGTTCTTTCCACAAAATCTTGGCTCTCCTCACACCACGGTCTGTCACTGGGAGACGGTGGCCCACGGTGGGTGAGAACGTGGGACCTGGGGCGAGTCTGCTCAGGAAGGGCTTTGTTCCAGCCCCGAGGAGATGTGCAATCTTGTGCTTCACCCAACCCATCTGAAATTCACTGTCGTCATCAATACAAAGAAAAGTACTAGTACTGCCATAAGAATTAAACAAGTTAATGAGTGTGGCGGACACAGTGTATGCCCCCCTTACTTCCGTCATGCCTACTGGTCATGGTTGGAGGAATTATCTTACAATGACAGTTTTTATACATAAATGAAACATGGAGCATTGAGATATTTATTCCAAAAAGCCAAGCAGCTAATTTTTTTAAATCTGGAATATCTAGGGAAAAAAATGTTAAAGCATTTTTTTTGCAGTTTACTGTGGTCATTGTTTTTTTAATTATTTGTTTATTAACCAGATTTTTCAAAGTTCATGACTGGACAAGGAATCCTTGACTCCTAAATCATAAGCACATTGTTGTCTCTACATAGCTATACACATTTTCCCTCTGAGAGAAGGTTCATGACTTTCTCCAGATTCCTCTTCCCCCAAATTTAGGAATCTTTTATATATGTGTTCACATTGCTTATTTTGACATAGGTTCCATGGTCATATATGTTTGACTCATATAAATAGATCATTCCATGGAGATTCAGAGTAACAAACTCCCCAGATATCTTTGGATAGCCATATAAACATTCAGGTGTGATCCCAGAGTAACTCTTGGACACATGGAAAAACTCAGGTTGCATTTTGCAAGTGCTTAAATCATGTAGCACTTGTGATCATGTAGCACTCACCCACATGCATCTATATAAAGTACACAAAAGGGTGTTTGATAATGTCACTCCCTGCTTGGTCTTTGGTTGCTGAGGAGACATTGAAAATGTCACTTTAAAAGGGTAACTAGAAGGAAGGAATTTAAGAGTAAAATCATTTGTATTAAATAGCTAACAACATTAACTAGGTTATTTATCCTTCAAATACATTAGCAAAGGACGTTAAGAAAAATAGGAGTATAATATGGGTTTCAAACGTTGATGTCATGCCAGATACTGCTATTGTTACTCAGAAATATCGCCACTCCACTAAGCTGTTGGGGCCTCACAGCCACGATACTTGGAAGTGGTCTTCCCGACTCCTCCTTCCCAGCAGGTCCCAGCAGGTTGGCCAGTGGGAGGCACTCATGTAAATCTGAATGGCAGAAGAGAAGTAAGCCATTATTATGTAAGTAAGCACACGGATCACAGCAGACAGTGGGTGTGAGATTTGTGTTAAGGTTCCATTTTTTCTTCTAAGAATCTGCCACCTCAGTGCTCCGGGAAACAGAGACAGTTGCTGGTGACTTCCACGCTATCCCTGGACTTCCAGAGATCCTGAAACAGGTCCTTCTAACCGTCCTTGCTCCTCACCATTAACTGACATCTGAATCTAAGACTATGCATTTAAAAACATTCCACTTCAGACACCTAGAATCAGAACAGATTTTGATTGCTAGAGACCACAAAATAGGAATGACACCGAAATGGCAATGTGCTAGCACAGCACTAAACTGAAAGCCTGGAAAGCTAGGGTCTTGTTTTAATTTTCCCGTTAACTTGCTGAGTTACTTTGGGCAAATGGCTTTACCTTCTAAGGTTCAATTTATTAATCTATGGTTTCAGGTGGTTTCAGTGGTGGATTTTCCCAAGCCTTTAAGGAAGAGATAAATTAATATTACATATCTCTTGTAGGTGATTACAACAAGAAAAAACATATCCAAGTGAAACTTAAAAGAATGTTACAAAAGATGAAGATGACAAGCTAAACTTCCTCTCACAAAGGTGTGAGAACTCTAAACAAATATTAGCAAATCAAACTTAGTAATATACAAAATAGATAGTACATCATGACACAATTGGGTTCATTGCACAAAAGCAGTAGTGATTTAATATTTGTAAGTAAATCCAAGCAATTTATTATATCACAGAATACAATCATCTCAATTAAAGCAAACATAAAAATTGGCAAACTTTGAAATCCATTTATGATTTTAAAAAAAACTCAGAAAATGTAGGATAGCAAGTAACATGCTTATCCTGTTAAATGATAGTCAGGAACAAAAAGCAACAGCGAACATTACATGTAATGATAAATTTAAAAATTTTTTTATTTTAAAGATGTAAGGTACAATTCAGGGTTAGGTATACAAATGTTAATTTTGCAGATACCCTTGTTGATGAGGTGTGCCCCGCCCCCCGGCAGTTTCCCACTGCTGCCAATCCCCTTCTTATAGTATGATGACAATTGTTCAAGGTCCACTTATGAGTGAGAACATGGGGTACTCAGTTCTTTGTTTCTGTGATAGATCACTCAGTAATACAGACTCTACGTCCATTCAAGTTGCTGCAAAGTTCATAATTTAGTCCCTTTTTATGGCTGCATAATATTTCATTATGTATATGTGCCACATTTTTTTTACCCAGTCCTCTTTCGATGGGCAGCATGGTTAGTTCCATGTTTTTGCTATTGTGACTAATGCTGCAATAAATATGTGTGTGCAGGTATCTTATCCATAGAGTAAATTGAGTAATTGAGTAATTTGGTATATTTCCAGTGGGGGGATTGCAGGGTCATAAGGAAGGTCGAGTTTTAGATCTTTTAGGAATCGCCACACTGTTTTCCACAAAGGTTGTACTAGTTTACACTCCCACCAACAGTGTAGAAGTGTTCCCTTTTCCTCTCATCCTCTCCAGCGTCTGTTGTTTTTTGAGTTGTTGATGATGACCATCCTGACTGGAGCTAGGTGACAGTGAAGTTGAGCATTTTTTCATGGATCTGTTGGCTGCTCATATGTCATCTTTTGAGAAGTGTCTATTCATATCTTTTGCCCACTTCGTAATGGGGCTGTTTGTTTTTTTCTTTTTAGCACGTTGGGATTCCTTGTAGATCCTAGATGGTAAACCTTTGTCAGATCACAGACTGGAAAAAAATAGTAAAATTGAAATGATTTATCACTGAACTTGTAAGCAAGACAAGAACTGTTATGACTATTTGCATGAAACATTGTACTGGAAGGCATAGCCAAACAAATAAAAGCACACAAGTTAAAGAGAAAACAATAAAACCGATATTATTCTCAGATGACATGATTATGTAAAGAGATGTTGCAAACATACTTACCAGGTTAAACTATTAGAATCAGTAAATGTTATGGATTATATTTCTTTATAGCTGCAACACAAACTGTACAAAATTTTAGGATAAGTTTTATAATGTCATCAAGAATATTTAAATATGCAGGAGTCACACAAATAACTATGTGCACAAGTTCTACAGGCAAAAATAGAAAGGACAACTAGTAAAATTAAAGAATATCTAAAAAATGAGAGACAAATTATGCCTATGCAATTCAAGACTTATTATCATAATAATATCAGTTCTTCTCAAATTTATGTCTAGATTATGTTGAAACCTAATTAAAATCCAAGAAACTTCATTTTTTGTGAAAATAGACAAGATGATCCCAAACCTTTAAAATAATGCAAAGGCGTTCCACTAGCCAACAGCATTTTGAAGATGTAGGATAAAAGCGTAAAATTGCACTACCAAATGCCAAGACTTATTGCTACAGTAATTAAAAGTCTAGTGATGTTGGTGCAGGGATAGAAATTGGACCATGAGAGACAAGAGAGGGTCCCCAGGAGATGCCCATACATGCAGTCACCCTGGCAAAGGCACCCCTACAATGTGGTAAGTAGAGAATAATCTTTCCAACAAACAGTGATGAATAAGTTCATCTCTATTTCACCCTAACCACAAATAAACAAATAATGCAATGGACCACAAGTCTATATGTGAGCGGTAAAACGCAAATATGGGGGAGTATTTTTGGCTGTGCACGGATCTCTTCAGCAGGACGTTAAATGTGCTCATCATAAACGAGGAAAACTGGGCTCATTTTTAAAAAACCGACTCCACAAGTTGATGCCATTAAACGAAGACATTCTGTTCCTCAAAATTCAAGAGAGAGAGAAGGCCAGTCAGAGAATGGCAGGTTTTATTTTTGTTTTTTCTTTGCACTAGATACAGCCAACAAAAGACCCAGATAATGTAGGGAACTCAGAGAAGTAGGATGAAGTCAGACAAATAGAAAAAACTGGAAAAGAAACTTCATACAAGAGAACATTCGAGTTGCCAAAAACACAAAAATAAAAAATTATTAGTCACTGGGAAAATGAAAGTTAAAACCACCAGGGGATACCATACAAAATTTCCAGTACAGTTAAAATGTAAAATAATTATATTTAAAATACAAAGTTTTATCAAATATGCAGAACAACTGGAACGCTGAAAGGGTGCTGGTGTGTGTGTAAATTGGTATAACTACCTTTGGACAACTGTACGGCACTATCTTCGAAAGCTAAGCCCACCTTATATCTGACAACTCAGCAATTTCATTCATGATAAAAGTTCATGTAGTGGTTACATTTGATGAGAGGAGTTTAGATCATGAGGGCTATGGAAAGCCTTTCTCGAGTTGGGTGATGGCTGCAAGAATATATCTGGTTTTGAAAAATCAAGCTGGGCTCGGTGGCTCAGCCTGTCATCCCACGCCTTGGGAGGCAGAGGTCAGTGGACGGCCTGAGACCGCTGGTTCGACACCCACCTGGGCAGCTGGGAGAGACCTCATCTCTACAATAAATCAAAAACCAGCCGAGCGTGGTAGCACGCGCCTGTAGTTCCAGCTACTTGGAAGGCTGAGGCGGAAGGATCGCCAGAGCCCAGCGGGTCGAGGCTGCGGTGGCCAGGAGCGGCCACTGCACTCCACTTTGGGCGACAGAGTGAGACTCCAACTCGAAAAAAAAAGAAAGAAAAATCCTCAAGTTGAGAAATTTAAGAGCTGGGAATTATGCAATGAGTAATATCCCCCCCCCCTTTTTTTTTTTAACTCTGGGGAGGTAAAGGTGAGACAAGAAATTCCCTGTCGCCCAAGCATCGGCGATAAACCATGATGAGGTTAAGTCCCAAGTATGTGCTTCCGTAACTCCCTGGACTTTGCATCCATCATAGCTATCACTGGTATATCTAGGTATATAATATCATGCATATAATTATTTAATATCCCTTCCCAGCCAGCTCATAAGCTATACGGGATGAGCCTGTGTCCTGGCTGTGTATGGCTTTGTTCCCGCAACCGAACCCGGTGCCTATCCCGTGGCGTATGTTCAAAATAATGTTTGAAGAGGAGAGGGAAGAAGGCAGGAAGGAAAGAAGGGAGCGCGGGAGGGACGAAGGGAGGATGGGAAGAAGGAAGGGAGGGAAGAAAGGCAGGAAGAAGGACCCTCCCTGGAGTGTTCCGCCCCCCAAGGATGTGGATTGTGTGCTGGGGGTGGGGATGGATCAAACAAACCGACACACGCAGCAAGCAGCAAGCTTATCCAAGGCAGAAAATAATCCCGCACCCCTTTCCCGGTCAAAAGAAGAAGGAGAGAAAGAAACCGGCACATTACAGTTGCTGCTGAAAGTCATTTATTCACGGGACTTCAACTCGTTCCCTGCTGACTTCGGCAATCCACACCCCCGATTGGATGCATTTCAATCCACAACGTTTGCTCTTTTCTTTCGGAATAGGTCACGCGTGTTTACAAAAGTCGGCCTTTTAAAGAAATTTTTTGGAAAGTTCAACGTCTGGGATCCGATCTGCTTACTTGCACATCCCCGAGGCAGGGCTGTGGGAAGGCCAGGCTGAACAATGGCTGCTGGGACTTCTAAACGCACAGGAAAGAGGCCTGGGGAAGGAAGGAGCACGGGTTTCCTTCACCTGGAGGAAGCAACACCAGTATTAGTGTTCCTTTTTGCTCAATGGGGGATATACGGGTGGGAAAAGAAAACTTAAAAAAAGTTTCCAGTCTATCTTCAAATGGGTAATTGGGAGGCTGGTAGGAATTTTCAAACATAATATAACAAAATCTAGAAACAAAAAAGTTCCTTTTCATCTGCACAGAGGCTCTGTTGAAGCTGAAATACTTGTGGGATATTAGGAATGAAAAATGTCAGCATGCACACTGCCCAGGCCTGCCTGGTTTATGGCTCCCACCTCGTGGCCGTCATTACCGCCCAGAAAAAGAGCCTCTTTGTCCCCAGGATTACTTTTCAAAGACAAGTAACATCCACACACGTCCTCTCACTTTGACTATAGGTCGTGGCATTCAGAGAATAATGTGAGAGTCGCCAAGTGCCAGCTCCTTGAATCATCAGGACTTGAAGATATTTGGTGCAGGCTCAGCTTAGTCTTTTT
>CAUYQG010277342.1:0-14034 GCA_963574415.1 Tarsius wallacei
ACCTCATATCTACAATAAACCAAAAAATTAGCCAGGTGTGGTAGCATGTACCTGTAGTTCTGGCTACTTGGAAGGCTGAGGAGGAAGGACCGCGGGAGGCCAGCAAGTCAAGGCTGGGTTGGCTTTGAGTATGCCACTGCACTCCAGCATGGACAACAGAGTGATACAGGAAGGAAGGAAAGAAGGGAAGGAGGGAGGAAGGAAGGAAGGAAGGAAGGAAGATTTCGCCAGGCATGGTGGCTCATGCCTGTAATCCCAGCACTTTGGGAGGTGAAGATGGGAGGATTACCTGAGCTACGGGGTTTGAGACCAACCTGAGCAATATGATGAAACCTCATCTCTACAGTAAATCAAAAAATTCAGCCAGGCATGGTGGCACATGCCTGTGGTCCCAGCTACTTGGAAAGCTGAGGCAGAAGGATCACCTGAGCTCAGCAGGTCGAAGCTGTGGTGGCTGTGAGCATGCCACTGCACTCCACCAGCCTGGATGACAGAATGAGACTCCAACTCAAAAGAGAAAAAAAAGAAGAAAATGATTCCTTTTCCTGAAAAGAAATTTAGAGGAAGAGAGTGGGAAGTATTAAAAAGTGATGTTCAAGCATATGCCTGATAAACTTTGGAGAGGTGCTCTTGAAGCTTCCTGTTAAGCTCAGAGGTGTCACCAGCCATCCCACAAAAGATGAAATCCTTACCACCAATGTTATACCTCAGAACAGGCTGACTGCAGAGTCCACAGATACCAGTCCCTTTCCTGATTGCCCTGTTTAATGTTTCTCTGTGGCAGCTGGAGGTTATAATGAGAAACTAAAACCGAAAACTTGAAATGAAAAATGCCCAGATGTTCTCAGTTTCTGTTAATGATTTGTAGATGCTTAGAAGTTTAAGGAACCCTAGAATCAGGAGTAACATCTTTATTCATAGATGAGGCCCAGAGAGGAGAGAGGGGCTTCAGCCCAGGAGTTTGAGGCTCTGGTGAGCCATGGTCGTGCCTCTGCACTCCAGTCTGGGCAACAGAGTGAGACCCTGACTCATAAAGTAATAATAATTAATTAATTAATAAACAAGGCTAAACAGGTGTTTTGTCTTCCTTTCCATTTCTTTTTTTTTTTTTTTTTAACTGAAGAACTCCTCAGGACTACTATTAATGTTCTAGAAGGAATAAAATAAAGTTCCCCAAGTCTCTGACCCAGAGCCCCCAGGAGGGTCTGGTGTTTATGGGGCACATAGGTCACCCAGAGGCCTTGGCCTTCCAGGAAGGGTGCTCCCCAAGATTCTCCAGAAGGAACACAGTCCTGCCAATATATTGGTTTTGGACTTCTGGTTTCCAGAACTGTGGGAAAAAAAAGTATCTGTTATTTAATCCACCAAGTTTATGGCCATTTAATATGGTAGCAAAAAAATAAAAAATAAAGTCATATTCACAGTAGAAAGTGCTATGGTAAAAAAAAATTATTTTAATAAGAAATAAAAAGAAAGTGCTATGGCACATCACAGTGGCAATTCTGTGAAATAAAAACAATAAACCCTAATACAGAATGTGTTAAATAGAAGTATGTGTGTTTGGGTAGTAAATATACACAAAATCTAATTGAACTGTAAATTAAACCCTAGACACTTTGTCATTTTCTTAAACTTTGTCATTTTCTTCCAAGGCCCTTACTGCTACAAAATCTATCCAGAATTTAAACATGAGCACCATATTATGTCCCAGATGTTTGTGATTCTTTTTTCAGACATCAAGATTCAAAATATATTATGCACAATTATGTCTTCAATTGCTCTGTGAAAATTACTGCAATGCAGAATAATTTTCTAGACAGCTTGCAACTTGAATGAGGAATATTTAGGCAAAATATTGAATCTAGAAAAAAACATCAATTACAGGCTTGATTCTGTCTCTTTTTGATAAAGAGACAGAAATGCCGGGGCTTCCCTTTGCCAAACAGCTTTGTCAATTTAAATGTGGATATTAGGCTGAACACCGTGGCTCACGCCTATAATCCCAGCACTTTGGGAGGCCAAGGTGAGAGAATTGCCTGAGCCCACGGGTTCAAGACCAACCTGGGCAACTTGTCGAGACCTCATCTCTACAATAAATCAAAAAATTAGCCAGGCATGGTGGCACATGCCTGTAGTTCCCACTACTTGGAAGGCTGAGGCAGGATCGCCTGAGCCCAGCAGGTTGAGGCTGTGGTGGCCGGGAGCGTGCATTGCCCTCCAGCCTGGGTTACAGAGTGAGACTCCAACTAAAAAACAAAAATGTGGATTTTAGAAGCAAAATTGAAGCTGCTCATATTAGGGGAACTGAAACAAGGTTCTGTTCCACAAGGGAAGGCTAGAGGATAGGAGGGATGACACAACAGTTATGGGGGTGGTCTCACCTCCATCCCAGCTCCGGGGTGGGGGGGTGGTGAATAGTGTGGGGCTGGAAGGAGTAGGAGGTTCTTAGTCTATTTGTGCTGCCATAACAAAATACCTGAGTTAGGGGTAATGTATCAGTAATAGAAATTTATTTCTCACCATTCTAGAGCCTGGGAAGTTCAAGATCAAGGTGCTGGCACGCTTGGTGCCTGGTGATCTCTGCTTCCAAGATGGCACCTTGTTGCTGTGTCTTCATATGATGGGAACGGTGGAGGGCAAGAGGGAGGGAGGAGACAGACCCCTCACACCTCTCTCATAAGGTCATCAATCTCATTTGTGAGAGCACTACCCTTGTGATTTAATCACCTGCTCAAGGCCCCACCTCTCAATACTATCACTTTGGAGATTAAGTTTCAATATGTAAACTTTGGAGAGTTTCTGAATATCTTCAGGCCACAGCAGAGATCTTGTGCTCACATCCCACTTCTTCTCCCACCCCCAAAAAAGCCTGACATAGTGGCACATGCCTGTAGTCCCCAGATACTTGGGAGGCTGAGGTGAGAGGATCACTTGTGCCCAGAAGTTTGAGGCTACAGTGAGCTATAATTGTGCTACCACACTCCAGACTGGGTGACAGAGTAAGACACTGTCTCTAAAAACAACAACAAAAAGGCAACCGTGCTTTACTCTGCATTTGAGGCTATCAGGAAGCAGGGGTGATTCTGAGATTTACTATCTAATTCTTATTGAGAAGGTGGGAAAATAGAGCGAGGGTAAAGCTGTCATTGCTAAGAAGTGACAGTCCCTCATCTGTACCAGGATAAGGGATGTTCAGTCATCTGGGTAACTTGGACACTGTTACCATCTGTGTTCAGATGGGTCTTGCTTTTTGTCCTGCCCCATCAGTCACAGGAGTGGCCCTGTCTATGGACCTGTCCCATCCTGAAGGGGCTTGCCAAAGCCTTGCTGTGTGTGCCTGCAGCTCCCAGCACTCAGGGCTGCTGTGATCTTTCTTGGTGCCCTCTGAAGTGCCAGAAAGACAGCCATATAAGGCCAAGAGTAAAATGTAGGCACACTGTGGTTTGGAAAATGCCTACCTGTGACCTGGTAGAAGCCAACCTTCCTTTTCTGCTGAAGGAAAGCACCTGTGTTGCCCAAAGCCAGTCACCATTATCTGCTGGTTTCTTGATTCCTTGTCCTGAAATCTCATCACTGCTCCGTGTTCCACTTTAGAAATAGGGATCATGCATGGTGGCTTTGTTTTACGGTTTTCTAAACATTTTATTTGTGACATAATATAAAACAGAATTCAAATAGCATGTATATTTTAATGAATGATAATACTGTTATGAATATAAATACCTGTGTACTCACCACTCGGCAGTTTAAGTAGAAATGGGGCCAGGGTCGATGGCTCAGCCTGTAATCCCAGCACTTTGAGATGCCGAGGTGAGTAGACTGCCTGAGCCCATGAGTTCAAGACCAGCCTGGGCAACTTGGTGAACCCTCATCTCTGCCATAAATAAAAAAAAAAAAAAATTAGCTGGGCGTGGTAGCGCACGCCTGTAGTTCCCAGTACTCGGAAGGCTGAGACGGAAGGATTGCCGGAGCCCAGCAGGTCGATGCTGGGGTGGTTGTGAGCATGTCACTGACTCCAGCCTAGGCGACAGAGTGAGACTCCAACTGAAAAGACAAGAAAAAAAAAAAAGGTAGAAATGGGAAGTGGAACCTTTTGGTCTCCTGTGGCTGCTGTGTATTAGTCTTCTGTGGTTGCGATGACAAATCACCACAACTTGGTGGCCCAAAACAACAGAAATGTATTCTGTCACAGTTCTGAAGGCAACAAGTTCAGTCACTGGGCTGAACTCAAAGTGTTGCTCCCTCCAGAGGCTCTAGGGGATCTTTTCTGCCTCTTCCAGCATCTGAAGGCTCCAGGTATCCCTTGGTTTGGGTCACATTGTTCTAGTCTCTACCTCCTTCTTCACATGGAGTCTTTGTGTCTTCCTGTGTCAATTCTTCCTCGGCCTCTTTTTTTTTTTTTGAGTTGAGGTCTCACTCTATCACCCAGGTTGGAGTGCAGTGACATGATCACAGATCACTCCAGCTTGCTTCAACCTCCTGGGCCAAGGCTATCCTCCTGCCTCAGCTCCCGAGTAGCTGGGACTACAGGCACACACCACCATTCTTGGCTAATTTTTTTATTTTTTGTAGAGATGAGGTCTTGCTATGTTGCTCAGGCTAGTCTCAAACTTCTAAGCTCAAGCAATCCTCTTGCCTCAGCCTCCCAAGTGCTGGGAGTATAGGCATGAGCCACTGCACCCAGACCCCTTGCCTTCTTATAAGGATACATGTGACAGCACTTATGGCACATCTGGATAATCCAGGATAATCTCCCCATCTCAGGATCTTCCATTTAATCACATTCCAGAGACCCTTTTCCCAAAATAAGGTAGTACTCAGCCTTGACAACATAATGAGACTTTGTCTCCACCAAAACAAAACAAAAAAAATCAAAGAACTTAGCTAGGCATGATGGCATGTACCTGCTTAGAAGGCTGAGGTGAAAGGATTGCCTGAGCCCAGGAGGCTGAGGCTGTGGTGAACTGTTAACATGTCACTGCTCTACAGCCTGGGTGACGAGTGAGATTCAGACTCATAAATAAATAAACAAATAAGGTACTACTATATGTAAAGGTTCCAGAGATCACAAACTGATATCTGAGGGTCATTCTTCAGTCTACAACAAACTATAAGAAACTGTCACAGATTTAGTGGCTTCAAACAACACACATTTATTCTCTTACAGTTTTGGAGGTCAGAAGTCCAAAATGTGTCTCAAGGGGCTAAAATAAAGGTGTTATGTTAGCAGGGATGGATCCTTCTGGAAGTCCTGGGGAGAATCAATTCCTTTCCTCCAGCAGCCTCTAGAAGCTGCCAGCATTCCCTGGCTCTTGACTGCAACACTCCTATCACCGCCTCTGGTTACACTACACCCCTTTCTCATTGATCCTCTTTCCTCCTCTTCTTTTTTTGACACAGGCTCTCCCTCTGTCACCCTGGTTGGAGTGCAGTGACATAATCATAGCTCACTGCAGCCTCAATTCTCCTACCTCAGCCTCCCAAAGTGCCAGGATCACAGGCATAAGCCACCATGTCTGGCCCACTCCTTATAAGAACCCTTCTGATTACATATAGTGCCCTCCTGGATAATCCATCTCCCCATCTCAAGGTTTAATTTAACCAAATCTGCAAAATCCCTGTGGCCATATAAGGCAGCATAGCTACATGTTCTAGGGGTGGGATGTGGACCTTGTTGAGGACTATTATTCAGCCGATCACACGCCCTTCCCTATGACAGATTATTCTCTTGCCCTCAGGAGTAACCACCACCTCCAATCCTGTGTAAATCATACCACTGGCTTTCTTTATATGTGTGAATCCACATACGTATGTATCCCTGAACAATAGGTTGTTGAGTTTTGCCTATTTTGAGTTTCGTGTAAATTGTATCACAGCATGTGTATGCTTCTGCAACGTGTTCTTTTCACTTGACCCTCTTTCGAGTTGCATTCACACGCACACAAGCGGTTGCTGCTGTTCGTCCTCACTCTTCTGTGGTGCTGCAGTAGTGATGGGTGTCACCATATATCCCCTTGCTGTGCAGAGTTTTTCTATAAGCTTCAACACAGGTGCCTGAACTCCCCTGGCCTTGCACAGTATTTTTCATTCTTTTTCTTTTTAACCCTTTAATAATCTCACGGGGGTACTCATGACCCATGAGTGCCATGTCTTGGTTTGGGAATACTCTGTGTTCTGGAAGAATTTGGTGAAGCATTTCTTTTGTTGTTGTTGTTGTTTCTTTTCTTTTCTTTTTTTAGGTGAAGCATTTCTTTTTGTGGTTTATATTGTTAAAACATTAGATGATATTTTTTGTCTTACAAATAGAGAGCTGTGTCTTCTTTTTTTTTCTTAGAGACGGGGTCTTGCTCTGTCACCCAGGCTGGAATACAGTGACAGGATCACGGCTCACTGAAACCTCAAACTCCTGGGCTCAAGTGGTCCTCAGTCTCAGCATCCTGAGTAGCTAGAACTAGATGCCACCACACCCAGCTGTAGCCCAGGCTGGAGGGCAGTGGCATGCTCCCGGCCACCGCAGCCTCAACCTGTTGGGCTCCAGCGAATTTTCCGCCTCAGCCTTCCAAGTAGCTGGAACTACAGGAGAGCGCTACCACGCCCAGCTAATTTTTTGATTTATTGTAGAGATGAGGTCTCGCCAAGTTGCCCAGGTGGGTCACGAAACATCCAGCTATTTTTAAAATTTTTGTAGAGATGGGATTCCACTATGTTGTCCAGGCTGGTCTCAAACTTCTGGGCTCAAGCGATCCTCCTGCTTCTCAGCCTCTCAAAATGCTATGATTACAGGCATGACACCATGTCTGGCTGGTATAAATCTGTGATTTAATATAAAAGTATATAATTTATATTCCCTTCACTCTAGAGGTGAGAATCTGCTTTGTCCTTAGAATCTTAGAATCTTCTTAGAAAAGGGTGGGTGGGAGAGTTCTGTCACTCATCTTGAGTCACTTTTCCTGTTTTCCACATGAAGCCTTGTAAGCTATCAATGGGGTGTTTTGGTTTCCTAGGGCTGCTGTAACAGAGCGCCCCAGGCCTGTGGCTAAACAACAGACATTTACTCTTTCACAGTCCTGGAAGCTCCAGGGAGAATCTATTTCATGCTTCCTCTGGCTCCTGGTGGTTGCCAGAAATTCTTTGACTTACGGCAAAATCACTCCAATCTCTGCCTGTCTTCATGTGGCCTTCCCCTAGGTGTCTTCCCTTTTCTTCTCTTCTAAGGACATCTGTTATTGGATTTAGGGCCCACTCTAAATCCAAGATGATCTCAAGATCCTTTATTACATCTGCAAAGACTCTTTTTCTCAAAAAGGTCATATTCTGAGGCTGCAGTGAGCCATGATCCTGCCACTGCACTCCAGCCTGGGTGACAGAGTAAGACCCTAACTCAAGAAAAAAATTCAGCAAGGTCATATTTATAGATTCTGGGAGGACATATCTTTTGGGAGTCACCATTCAACCCCCTACAACAGGCAACATAGCCTTGAGCTTCCTGGTTAGGACACAACTGAAGCAGTGTCACAGCCACAGGAAGTCTTGGAATGGAGTAGGAGTTGAAGGAAGCCCAGAAGGTGGTACTCAGAAATCAAGGGAGATGCCCCTTACCGCATCTCTCCACTTTCTCTTTGTGACATGGTGGTCATGACAGGTGTCCATATGCATACATGGCAGTGGAGATAAGCAGGGGATTGGTGAGCACCCAATGCCCTCCAGGGAGCAGGGTGCTGAGCATGTGGACTGCAGTTAGGCATTCTGGGCCTTGTACCAACTCTGTGATTGGATCTGGGCCCCTATCCTGTAACCACGGCCAGACTGCTTGACTCCTGTAACCTTTAGGGAGAAGTTGCTGTTTCCCCCACAAGACACAGCCACCTCTTATGTGGGAATTGAATTATTCAAGACACACGCTGTTGAGTTGGCCAGGCTCTCTGCTAAAGGCTAGGTATAGAGTGAGGCCAGTGCTCTGGGTTTAGAGTTTACCTGATTCACCTGGCAGAATGGCCTGCACTCACAGACCAACACAGGCACACAGTGAGGATGGGATAAGGAAGATGACATGCCAGGGTGAAAGGCAGGTAGAGGAGCCCTGCA
This sequence comes from Tarsius wallacei, assembly GCA_963574415.1. Classification (NCBI taxonomy): domain Eukaryota; kingdom Metazoa; phylum Chordata; class Mammalia; order Primates; family Tarsiidae; genus Tarsius; species Tarsius wallacei. Next base: position 8,086 of record CAUYQG010277342.1, read on the forward strand.
AGGACCTCCTGGGAGATCAGGTGTACTGCAGTGGAAAAAGGAGAGGGGCAGGAGAGTGGAGAGGACTCCCTGGGTGGGAGACACAACGGTCAGTACTGAGGTCTCCATGGCCATTCACTGTTTGAACAAAGCCCTCGGCCAACTGTAACCAGGATGCCCTAGCAGCCTGTCCCCAAGAGTGGGGGAGAATCATGGGCAACATGATCTGTGGTAGCCCAGAATCCTGCAGGAGTGATGCTATGTGAGAATTATCCCTTAGGCATGTCCTGTGAGGTCTGTGTCCTATACAGGTTGTGTCTTCTGTGGGGAATCTGTATCCTGAGGGCTTGTGTCATCTGAGGGGTTGTGTCCTGGGGAGCTATGTGTCCTGGAGGAAGGTGTCCTGTGTGGGTGTGTGTGTCTTGGGGGGACTATGCATCCAGTGGGGCTGTGTATCCAGGGGGACCTATGTGTACTGGAAGGGGCTGTGTGTCCTGTGTGCTGTTGTTCAGGAAACTCTCAAACTGTGTTTTTCTTCTGTTCTCATACCACTACAACAATCACCAACCCAGAAGACTTCTGTGACCAAATGTGTGGGAGTTTCTCCTACCACCATGCAATTGGTTCTGCAGCGACACCAGCTGGGTGTACTCCAATTCAAGTTACAGGTGACTATACACACCACCTCCTAGGCCAGGCATGGTGACTCACACCTATAATCCCAGCACTTTGGGAGGCTGAGACGAGAGGACTGCCTGAGCCCAGGGTTTCAAGATTAACCTGGGCAACTTGGTGAGAACTTGTCTCTACAATAAATAAAAGAATTAGCCAGGCATGGTGGCGCATGCCTGTAGTTCCAGTTACTTGGAAGGCTGAGGAGGAAGGATTGCATGAGCCCAGCAGGTCAAGGCTGCGGTGGCCAGGAGCGTGCCATTGCACTTCAGCCTGGGCAACAGAGTGAGACTCCAACTCAAAAAATAGAAGAAAGAAAAAGAAATTTCCAATAGTATCTACCTGGAGATAGCGTGAGACTGTCCCCCCTCCTCCACCCTAGACACCAGTGGCAAGTCGGGGCCTTCAGAACTTCTGACAGAGGGGCTTCAAGTTGGGGGTCCCACGACCGCCTCCTTAGGTTCAATTAATTTGCTAGAGGGGCTTACAGAATTCAGGGGAACACTTTTACTGGTTTATTAAAAAGCGTATTAGAAAGGATACAGATGAAGAGATGGGGAGGGTGAAATGTGGGGGCCGGGTAGGAGCTTCAATGCCCCCTTGGGCACCACTCTCCAGAATCCTCCAAGTGTTCAGAGATTCGGAAGCTCCCAAGCCCAGTTTTCTTGGGTTTTTATGGAAACTAGTTGACCTAAGCATTCTTTCCCCCAGGGTATGAAGTAAGATCTATCAGGATGAGGGTTTTTAGGGCCCACAACCAGAAAGATTAGAATCCGGTCTTGGAGCAAGTGAAAGGAGGGCCGGGAAAGGTCGGAGATTCTGTTTCCTGGGGCCCCGAGGCCAAACACACTCAATATTGTAACGAAGACTAATAAAGGCTGTGGAATTTATAACCAGAAACCTAGTCTGGAAAACTACAAATCATAATACCGCAGCTGCGTGTGCTGCGGGTGCGCGCGCGCGCGCTCTGAGGGGATGTGAGTTCTGGGGCGGGTTGTGTCCTGGAGGGCTGTGTCGGGGGGTGGGTGCTCCCGCGGTGTCGCGGTTCTAGGTTTGCCTCACTTGAGGGACAACAAGCTGGGCCTCTCTTTGGAATCAGCCTCCCTTACCGAGCGTCCCTTCTTGCTCTGACCGGCAGGTTGTCGGTGCCTCTCAAGGCCTCCTTTCGTCCCTCAAATGCATTCGACGCTCCCTGGGTTAATGAGCTCGGCGCTCCACCGCCTTCCTGTCGGGGCGCGCGTGCACGCACATACTCACGCACGCACGTACGCACGGTCAGCACTTCCGGCCGCGGCGGCCTCCGCGCCGGCCCGACGGGACCAGACCGCCGGCCTCCCCGAGCATGGGCATGCGGCTCTGAGGAGCGCGGACCAGAACGGCGGCGCCATGAACCTCCTCCCGTGTAACCCGCACGGCAACGGGCTGCTCTACGCCGGCTTCAATCAGGACCACGGTAAGGCGCGCGGCCCGGCCCTGACGCCTTGTCCCGCGAACCTCCCCACCCCGGAGTCCCCGACTCGTTCGGGCCTTCCCTCCCGCAGACCCCAACCCAGCCAGGCCTCACCCCACTAAGCCCCCGACCCGGCCGCATCGACCCTCCCACCCCCGTTCCCCGTCCGAACCAGGGGTCCAGATGAGGCCCGCGCTGGCCCCTGCTCTCTCGGCCTTTCGCGACCCCCGGCGCAGCGGCCACCCCTCTTCTGGCTGTCCCGGTCCTGGCCAGACACCGAGCGGAAACCAGCCTCCCCTTCGTCCTGTCGCCCCACCTCCTCGCCACACCCACTCGGGGTCTCCGCCGGCTCCCAGACGGGTTGAGGGATAACCAGGTTTTTTTTTTTCCTCTGATAATTTACAGCGTACCTGAAAACTCGTGGGTTTTCTGTTTGTTTTTGAGGGAAGGGTACTCCTTTTAGGGCCGTTAGCGAGTACGCTGTGGTGGTTGAGCTGAAAATCGTTGAAGTGCTTTTCAGCTAAGTAACTATACTTTATTGACGGTTTTTGTAGGCCAGGTGACCTCGCCTGGGTGTCTTTCAAATCGAAAGGCTTATATTAAAAAATGTAAAATGTAACCTTCCCCACCCCCACTTTCTGTGTGTGTGTGTTTTCTTTTAACTGATAGAAGAAAAGGACTTTTAAGGTGTGCCTCTGAGGGAAGTCTCATCCCCCGTTTTAGAATCCAGCTGTAATCTTTGGACGGTTAAACCACTCAGGGAAAGTGATCTCTTTACCTGCTTTAAGAGCTGCTCCCAGGAGCGCCCCAGGGTGCAGGAAGATGCAAGTGATCAGATCCCCCCCGGAGGTGGGGCTGAGGGAATCTCTGTAGCCTCGTGGGGCTGGGAACTGGGATTCTGAAAGTTAACCTTGCCACCTCAGATTTGAGATGCTCGTTACTAAATTTCATGATCGGGAAGAAAAGGGATAATGGCCGTTTATTAGGAACAGATCTCTAAGAGTTGTTATGTTGTTGGCTTTGAGAGTTTTGTTTTTGCAGACAATCAAAGCAAGTGCTGTGCCCGTATTTATGAAGATAATTTTAAGTAGATAATGCAGTGATTATCTGTCTTTCATTTGGAGTATGTGTTTTGTGTTGGGTGCTTCTTGGGGTTCGAAGGACACATTGAGTTTAAGCAAAACCTGTCCTCTGTATTCCTAGTGCCGTAGGAAGAGAGCTAAATTATATCTAAGCAAAACCAAGTTAAGAGGCAGAAAATATGTATGCTATGAAAGACGTGTGGGAAATTTTCCATTAAATTGGTGGTGGGCAAGTTTACTTCTGATGTTTGAAGTCACAGAATGGTTCCTGGTAGAGAGGGCAGTTGAACTCAAGCAGCAGTGGCTGTGGGGAAGGTTGGGGCCTCCACAGTGACTTAGTTTGGCCCCACTGTAGGGATGTGAAAGAGGGCATTTACAGTTAGTGAGGCGTGCGTTTGAGCCTAGGTGTTGAACATTGGGCAGTATCCATCTGAACGTTTTGGATTTTTATTGGCAGAAGAGGGCCAGTAGTTTTTTTGAATAGGTTTTAATAATAATTGAGAACCCTTTAGGAATAGCAACTCCTTAGGAAATACACTTTCAGGCCAGGCGTGGTACTCATGGCTGTAATCCCAGCACTTTGGGAGGCCGAGGGTGAGGATCGCTTGAGCACAGGAATTACCCAGCCTAGGCAACATAGCAAGACCTCATCTCTACAAAAAATGAAAAAGTTCGCTGGGCGTGGTGGAGTGTGCCTGTAGTCCCAGCTAATTGGAAGCCTGAGGTTGAAGGATCACCTGAGGCCAGGAGGTCGAGGCTGCAGCAAGTTGTGAGTGTGCATTGCACCCCATCTTGGGTGACAGATTGAGACCCTGACTCAAAAAAAAAAAAAAAAAAAAAGAAAGAATATAAGAATATACTTTGGTCTTGAACTTCTGGTTACAATTAGGTTAATAGCCTATAATGTAAATTTATACCAGACGGTTGGTTTTACTACATTTTGTTTTTACTTATACTGGTTTTAAATTTTTACTCTTACTGTTTTTAGCACTTATTGCAAATTCCAGTCTTACCCATTTTTAGAAGGATAGTTGCCCGTTATCTTAAATTGTTCAAACTTCTGATTTGTCTTCTCTCAAAGAAAATGTGTACTCCAAACTTTAAGACTCAAAGTAGAGGTGTACATTTCTAAGATGTGCCCACCTGTTTCCTTTTAATTCCCCTGGGACGCCAAAGTGTTTTGCATATACACACCTATGTATACCTGGCTTGAGCTGCTGAGTTCCTTGGCCCACTTCTATAGTTGTCAGTTTGGGGGTGGGAAATATTTATGGATTACATATATTTGGAAGAACGCCCTCTTGGTGATTCTGAGGCAGTCAGGCTTCCTTGGCGTTGCCAGCTTCCCCAGGGTTGTGCAGTTGCTAGCCAGTGTGCCAAGGGTTTCTCTGGGAAGAAGTTTTAAGATTTGTTATCTTAAAGATTTGTTAAGTTTTTTTTTTCCCCTTCCCACCCCACTTTTCCAAAACCCTGTTAAGTTATCAGATTTGTTATCTTTATGACAGCCTCCTTCGAGAGTGGTTTCCAACTTTTTGGTGTTTGTAACACCTTCTAATTTTATTCAAGTGTATTATACACATAAAAAAGTGCACATATCATAAGTATTTAACTTGATGGATTTTTTTTTAAGCTGAACACACCTGTCGCTAACAAAACTGAAAATACCTGACAACCCTGTGCTGCTTCCAGCAACTACCCTCAACCTTTTAACAGCATAGATTCATTTTGCCAACTTGTGTACTTTTCATACTTAGTTTTGTTTCTGCTTTTCTTATTCAACATCGTGTTTGATTTTGTTTCCGTATTGTTGATTATAGTTGTGGATCACTCTTTCTGATGTACAGTGTTTCTTTATGCTGATAATGTATCACATTTCATATAGCCATTCTACCATTGGTGAGCATTTGGGTAGTTTCCAGTTTTTGGCAGTCATGAGTATAATAGTGCTACTTTGATTATTCTAGAACATGTCTTTTAGTTACTATTTGTTCATATTTCTACAAGACACATACTCCTCCATACTTAGGAGTTGAATTGATAGCTGTCAAAGATAGTGCAGTTAATTTTCCAAAGTGGTTGTACGAATTTGCCCTCCACTAGCAGGTCTGCGTTCCTATGGCTCTATACCCAGCTCACACTTGGTGTTTTCTGTCATTTTGGGAGGTACATGTACTAGATCTCATTGTGGGTTTTTTTTTTTTTTTTTTGGTATTTTTCTGATTCTGTATGTTCATTGACCACCTAGATATTCTCTTTTGTGAATTGTCCATCTTTTGTTCATCTTTCTGTTGAGTTGTCTACCTTTTTCTTGTGGATTTATAGGAGCGGTTTGTATTTTTTTTTTTAACAAGTCTTTGGCCAGAAATATATGTGTTCTGATGAAGACAAGATAGTTACAGGTTAAAACTTGACTCAAAAAAAAAAAAATTTAAAAAACCAGCCTGGGCAACTTGGTGAGATCTCATCTCTACAATAAATCAAAAAATTAGCCGGGCATGGTGGCGCATGCCTGTGGTTCCAGCTTTTTGGAAGGCTGAGTCAGAAGGATCACCTGAGCACAGCAGGTCAGTGCTAGGGTGGCAGTGAGTGTGCTGTACTCCAGCCCGGGCCAAAAAGTGACACACAAACTCAAAAAAAAAAAAAAAAAAAAAACAACTTGGGAAAGATGTAGTTGAGACAGAAAGGAAGAAATTTCAATTCTGGTATCATTTTTGTATTCAGCAAGGAAAGCTCTGATTCTTCTATTTGGATTATATGATTCCAATA
>CAUYQG010277346.1:0-19337 GCA_963574415.1 Tarsius wallacei
GTGCAGGTATCTTTTTCATAGAGTGATTTGAGTTCTTCAGGGTATATTCCCAGTAGGGGGATTGCGGGGTCATATGGGAAGTCAATATTTAAAGCTTTTAGGAATCGCCACACCGCTTTCCACAGAGGTTGCGCTAGTTTACACTCCCACCAACTTTTCTTGAATAGTTTGTCAGTTTTTTGGTACAGAGTTTATATTAGCACCATTATATATATATACACATATACATATATATATGTGTGTGTGTGTGTGTGTGTGTGTGTGTGTGTGTGTGTGTGTATTCTAAGATAATCTATATAAGGCAAGGCTACTGTTCTTTGACATTTTTGTACAACTCCCCTATGTAAGTGTTCAGGATTGGTGTGCTCACTGCCACCATCCTCCTTTTTCTTTAAATACTGAATATCCAATTCAATAGCATTAATAGTTATAAGGCTCTCTGTTACAAAAATTTTCTTCTTAAATCTGTCTTGACAATGTGTATTTTTAATGAAATTTTCCATTTCATCAAAACTTCAGTTTTAGTGGCATTTAGTTGTCCACAGTGGTCTGTAGTGTTTTCATTTTTATTATCCCATATTATACCGTCTAATTTCCAATATTATCTATTTGGGACTTTTTTTTCCTCATTAGTTTTTCTAGAATTTTGTCCACTTTACTAGTCTTCTTAAATTACCAACTTTTGGTGTTGATGGTCCATTATTTTTTTCTTTGATTACTATTTCATTGATTTTTTTTTTGCTCTTTATCATTTCCTTTCTTCTACTTTCTTTGTGTTAACTCTATTGTCATGTTCACTAATTTCAATCTCATTTCTAACATTTTAATTTAAAGCTAAATATTTCCTGTATTTCTTTAGCTGCATCTCATTTATTCAATTATTGTTCAGTTGTTTATTTTTCTACTTAACATTAAGATTTCCTTGCTAATTCATTACTTTTTGGTTCATTTTACTTATAGAGATATAATTCACATGCAATAAAATTTACCATTTTGAGGTGTACATTTCAGTGATTTTTGTATATTAGCAAAATTCTGCAATCATTATCATCATGTTATTCCAGAACATTTTTATCACCCCAAAAGGGAACCTCATATCCATTAGCAATCACAAGCTATATTCTCTTTTCTCAACCTAGCAACCACTAATCGTAGTCTCCATGGATTTGTTTATTGTTGACATTTCATATTAATGGAATTATATAAAATGTGGCCTTCTGTGTCTGATTCTTTCACTCACAATGTCATAAGGTCAATCCATGTAACATGTAACCCGTATATTCATTCTTATGACTGAATAATACTTCATTTTATGAGCAGTCCACATTTTGTCTATCCATCATCAGTTGAAGAGCATTTAGGTTATTTCTGTTTTTTGAATATTATGAATAATGTTGCTATGTTTTCCTTTTTCTTCAATATATGCTATATGCCTAGGAGTGAAATTGCTAATTAACTCAAAGCTTAACTTTTTCAGAAACTGACAAACTGTTTTCCAAAGCAGCTGCATCATTTTACATTCCCTATAGCAGTATATGAGGGTTCCAATTTCTTCACATTCTAACAAATACATGCTATCGTCTGTCTTTTTAATTATACCCATCCTAATGGATGTGACGTAGTATGATATCTTATGTTAATTATGGTTTGCATTTTCCTTATAGCGAATGATGTTCAGCATCTTTTCGTAGCCATTTGTATATTTTCTTTGAAGAAATGTCTCTATAAATCCATTGCCGATTTTTAATTGGATTATTTGTCCTTTGTTGTTGAGTTCTATTAGTTCTTTATACATTCTAAATTTTAGACCTTTATTAGATACATGATTTGAAAACATTTTGTTCCATTCTGTGGGCTGCCCTTTACTTCTGTGATAGTATCTTATGAAGCACAACATTTTTAATTTTGATGAAGTAAAAATTTTTTTTCCCCTTTGGGTGTGCTTTAACTCAATTTAACCATTGCCAAACCCAATTACACAAAGATTTAAACTTATGTTTTCTTCTAAGAGTTTTATAACTTTAGCTATTAAATATAGACCTTTGATCCATTTGTGTTTTGAGTTTTGTATATAGTAAGAGATAAGGGTCCAACTTCATTCAATTGCTTGTAGATATTTAGCTATCCCACGAGATTACGTAAAAAGATTATTCATTCTCTCATTAACTTGTCTTAGCATCTTTGCCAAAAATCAATTTACCCTAAATGTATAAGTTTATTCCTGAACACTTAATTCTATATCATTAACCTATGTATCTGCTTTTTTTTTGGTCAGGATCTCACTCTGTTGCCCAGGCTGGAGTACTGTGCATGGTTCACCCTAGCCTCCAACTCCTGGGCTCAAGCGATCCTCCTGTGTTAGCCTCCTGAGTAGCTGAGACAATGGGCACTGGATAATTTTTTTTTTTTAATAGAGACAAAGTCTTGTTATGTTGCCCAGGCTGGTCTTGAAATCCTGTGCTCAAGTTATCCTCCCACCTCCACCTCCCAAATTACTGGGATTACAGGTATGACCACTGCACCTGGCTTATGTATCTATTTTTATGCCAGTACAACACAGCCTTGATTATTACAACTATGTCCTAACTTCTGAAATAGGGAGGTGTCAGACCTCCAACTTTGTTTTTAGTTTTCAGAATTAATTTGTCTTTTCTGAGTCTCTTTTATTTCCATAGGAATGTTAGGATAAACTTGTAAATTTCTGCACAGAAGAAAGTTGGGATTTTAATAAACATTGTATTTAATCTATAGATCATTTCTCAGAGTCTTGCCATTTAACAATATGAAGTTTTCCAATCTGTGAACATGGACTGTGTTTCCATTTATTTAGGCCTTCTTTAATCCCTTCCTATCTATCTATCTATCTATATCTATATCTATATCTATATCTATATCTATATCTATATCTATATCTATATCTATCTATATATATATTTTTTTGAGTTGGAGTCTCACTTAGTCGCCCAGGCTGGAGTGCAGTGGCCGCTCCCGGCCACTGCAGCCTCGATCTGCTGGGCTCTGGCGATCCTTCCGCCTCAGCCTTCCAAGTAGCTGGAACTACAGGCGCGCGCCACCACGCCCGGCTAGTTTTTTTGATTTATTGAAGAGATGAGGTCTCGCCAAGTTGCCCAGGTGGGGCTCCGGCAATCCACTCACCTCAGCCTTCCAATATATTTTCTTTTAAGTTTTCTGGGTATATGTTTTGCTTTTGTCAAACTTATTACAAGTATTTTATTTCTTTTGGCTTTATTTCCAATGGAATTATTTTAATATTATTTTCAGATTGTTCATTGACATTGTATAGAAATGTAAGTAGTTATTTTTCCAATAACATTTTATTTATTTGACACCAAGAGAGATGTCTTTACACACACACACACACACACACACACACACACACACTATGTTATATTATATTAGAGACTTCAATGTAGGCCTTACTTCATAAGCACCTTTTGTCTTGAATAAGACCTATGACATATTACCAAGTTATATCTTTCATAAATTTATTCATTGAATGGCAAATAAATGCCACACCCTGTGCAGAGATTAGATACACATATAGAAAATCTTATGGTGTCTACCTTTCAGGCGTAACATATAAACAGACCAGAACCATCAAAAGTGATATGTTTTATAAACAATATGTCAAGATAATACAGAATGTTGATTTACTGCATATTACAATTGATTTTTTCATATTAATCTTGTATCCTGTAAACATGCTAAGCTCATTTATGAGTTCTAATAGCTTTCTTCTAAATTCTATGATATTTTCTTATACAAGATGATACCATCTGCAAATAAAGATAGTTTTACTTCATCCTTTCCAGTCTAGATGTATTTTATGCTATTTTGTTGACCAATTCCTTTTGCTGGAACCTCCAGTACAATTTTGAATAGAAGCAGTGAGGGGAAACATCTTTATCTTATTCTTGATATTGGGGAGACCTTCAAGTGTTTTACCATTAAAATATGATGTTAACTGTGAGTTTTTCATAGATGCCTTTTATCCACTTGAGAAGGTTCCTTTCTATTCCTAGTTTATTGAGTGTATTTATAGTAAAGGGCATTGAATTTTGTCAAATGCTTTTCTGCACATATTGATATGACCTTGTAATTTTTTCCTTTATTCTATTAATATGATATATTACATTAATTGATTTTTGTATGTTGAAGCAACCTTGCATTATGAGGATAAATCCTACCTAGTCATAGTATATAATGTTTTTTTATGCTGCTGGATTTTGTTTGCTAGTATTTTGTTGGTGACCTTTACATCTATGTTGATGAGAGATATTGGTCTGTGATTTATTTTATTTTATTTTATTTTATTTTATTTTATTGGTAATGCCTTTGCCTGTCTTTGTTACCAGGATGACTCTGGTAGAATGAACTGAGAAGTATACTCTCTTCTTTGTGCTTTTGGAAAAGTTTGTGAAGGATTTGTGTTAATTCTTTTTTTCAGATATTAGTTTGCATTTTTATTGATACTTAATAATTGTACACATTTATGGGATATATGTGATTGTTGATACATGCATACAATATGTAATGATCAAATCAGGGTAATTGGGACACCCATCACCTCAAGCATTTATTATGTTTTTGTGTTGAGTCCATTCCAAATCTTCCCTTCAAACTTCTTTAAAATATACAATAAATTATTGATAACTATAGTCACCTTACTGCACTATTGAACAATAGCACAGTAGGGTGCTAACTGCATTTTTGTACTCATTAACCAACCTATCTTCATCTCCCTACCTCCAGGGTCTACGTCCATGAAATAAACTTTTTTAGCTCCCACATGTGGGTGAGAACATGTGCTATTTGTCTTTCTGTGCCTGGCTTATTTCAATTAGCATAATGTTTAGTTGTTTGGGGCTGGACTTTCTTTGTGGTATTTTTATTACTAATTCAATATATTTATTTGTGATAGGTGTACTTAGATTATTTATTCTTGAGTCAGTTTCTGCAGTTTGTAGTATTCATCCATTTTATCTGTGTTCCCTAAATTTTTGGCATGCATTTGTTCATAGTGTCCTCTTATAATCCTTTTTTATTTCTATAAGGTAAGTAGTAATATCCTAGCCCTCTTTTAATGCTGATTTTAGTAACATGAGTCTTTTTTTTTCTTGGACAGCTTAGCTAAAAGTTTGCCAATTTACTTTGTCATTGCAAAGAATCAATTTTTGGTTTTGTTGGTTTACTTTATTATTTTCCTACTCTTTATTTCATTAATTTCTGCTCTAATTTTAATATTTTATTCCATTTGTGTGCTTTGGGTTTAATATGCTCTTCTTTTTTAGTTTCTTAAGTTGAAAGGTTAGGTTACTTAATTTACTTCTCCCTGTTTTTTAATAAAATGTTTATAGTTGTAAATTTCCCTCTAAGTTCAGCTTCTGCTACATTCCATCAATTTTTGTTTGTTGTGCTTTTATTTACATTAATCTCAGAGTACTTTATCTTAAAATTTCTTCTTTTACCCATTGTTTATTTAGGAGTGTGTTGTTTAATTTTTATGTATTTGTGGTTTTCCCAAATTTCATTCCATTGTTTATATCTACTTTTGTTCCATTGTGATCAGAGAACCTACTTTGCATGATTTATCATTTTGAATTTATCAAGACTTGTTTTATAGTCTAGCATATAGTCAAACCTGGGGAATATTTCATGTGTTCTTGAAAAGAATGTGTATTCTGCTGTTGTTGGGTGGTATGTTTATAGATGTTTGTTAGGTCAGTTGGTTTTTTGTTTACAGTGCTGTTCAAGTCTTCTAGTCCATTCTTGATCTATCCTTATTGTTCTATTGCTCTAATATAGTTGTTTTATCTGTTATACAAGTGAGATATTAAAGTCTCCAACTGTTATTATTGGACTATATTTTTCTTTTTAATTCTGTCTGTTTTGTTTTATGTATCTTAGGGCTTTGTTGTTAGTTATGTATATGTTCACAATTATCATATTTTCTTTTTTTTTTGAGTTGAAGTCTCTCCATCACCCACACTCATGGCCACCCCAGCGTTGACATGCTGGACTCCAACGATCCTTCCACTTTAGCCTTCCAAGTAGCCAGAACTACAGGCGCTAGCTATGGTGCCTAGCTAATTTTTGATTTATTGTAGAGATGAGGTCTTGCCAATTTGTCTGGGATGGTCTCGAACCCGTGGGCTCAGACAATCTACTCGCCTCTGCCTCCCAAAGTGCTGGGATTACAGGCTGAGCCACTGAACCTGGCCTACAATTGTCGTACTTTCTTCTTTTTTTCTTCAAGTCCTCTTCGTCTGACATTAGTGTAGCCATTCATTATCTTTTTTCATTATCTTTTGTGTGGTATATATTTTTCCAGACTCTGGAAATTAGCCAAGGGCTTATAGCAACACAGAGTTCCAAAAAAGTCGATTCTGATAAATGTTGTTGACTGGGTACAGTGTCTCCTACCTGTAATCTCTAATCTCATCGCTTTGTGAGGCTGAGGTGGAGGATCACTTGAGGCCTGCAGTTTGAGACCATCCTGGGCAACATAATGTGATGTTGTCTCTACCAAAAATATAAAAAGTAGCCAGGCATGGTGGTGCACTTTTATAGTCTCAGCTACTTGGGAGACTGAGGTGGAAGGTTCACCTGAGCCCAGGAAGTCAGGGCCATAGTGAACTATGATTGGGTTACTGTAGCCTTGACTTCAGAGTGAAATCCCTCCCCCCAAAATGTTGTTTTTCAAATTCATTTTAGGAAAGAAATTTGAGAGAGCCTCACTTTGCCATTTTTGTTGATGCCACTGCTTGACTCATTCATTAAGGACATTTCAAAATGTTCCCAAGTACCTGGTTTTGAGAGACTTTTGTTATTGGTTTTTGACATGATTGCTTCATAATCAGAGAACATACTCTCCGTGAATAACTTAATTTTGTTAATTGGTGAACATTTTTCTTTTAATTTGAAATTTTGGAATTAGAAGAAACTATAGTTGACTGGAATTTTTTGAAAAGCCTTTTAAATTTCATTCATTACTGAAAATATTTCCTATGTATGCCAATTAACTTTCATGAGTCACTCAAGACATAGACACTGAAGAATGCAATAGAACATTTCTATACTGGTTGAGGATTTTGCAATGTTCAAGAGCCATCATTCAAACATGAGTTTTGATGTCAGACTGACCCGGATTCAAATACCAGTGCTACTATTACAAACTATGTGACCTTGGAGAAGTGACTTAACTTCATGTTCTTGGAGAAGTTACTCAACATCATTAATCCTCAGTTTTGTCATATGTAAAGCTAAAATGAATTACAACTCTTTCATGGTTGTTGTCAGGATTAAATCCAGAATGCCCAGAACAGAAGATATGTAAAGGAGTAAGTGTAAAATATTAGCTGAGGCCAGGTAGCAAAGAGATGAGCATGTAGGAAGTACCTCATAAACCTTTATTCCATTCTGTTTCTTACATAGCTATTACAAGAAAATCGTAGAAAACTGAACTGAATGGGAAACTAATAACTCTCTCCTACAGAAGATTTGGTAGTGTTTGTTAAGCAATTGGCTGACTTTCGCTTGCTTTGTTGTTGTTTTTTTCCCCCTCTGAGTAAAAGGTAATCATAGCAACATTCTGATAACACGAGAATTCTAGTTGGCTGAGTTCCAATTAATTGAGGGTTTACCTACTATCAATAACTGGGAGTTGATTTTAACTAGAGAAATAACCTAACTGTGCGTGGTGGCTCATGCCTGTAATCCCAGCATTTGGGGAGGCTGAGGCGAAAGGATTGCCTGAGCCCAGGGGTTCAAAACCAGCCTGGGCAACTTGGTGAGACCTTGTCTCTACATTAAAAAAAAGAAGGAGAAGAGAAATAACCTCATGATCCTCTGAGTACATAATTTTCAAGAAAAAAGAAAAGTATTAAAATTAATCACTTATTCAAGGGTCTGTGAGAAATTTTTTATTTTACTCATTATTTTAAGGTTCTTGGGTAGCATCAAGTATTATTTCTAAAACAATAAATCCATCTAGTAACATTTTGTTAAAGTGAACTAAAATTAAACTTCTCAATTCATTCATTTAGCTTTCCTTTGTTGAATGTATTTTGTGTTGAAATACCAGTATAAGAAGAATTTTCTAAAAATTAAGTCAATTAGGAGTAATTAGCAAAAGAGTTTTTCTTTTGTTGAGTTTAAATGGGTCCTTTCTTTGAGAGTTTAACCTTTTCCTAACAGGATCATTTGGTATTAAGATAAGATAAGTGAATCATTAGTAAAATTCAAGCAATCTCATTCTCCTTTTATTTTGTGTTCACCTTTTTACTCTTCTTAATAATCTAAACCCAACTGTTCATTTATTTTATCTCCATCCTCTTCAACTTTTCTTCATGTTTCTCTTATGAATTAAAAAAGAATATGAAGCTCTGGTGTTATATAGTGTGTAGATATATCAATGCTTATATTTATTTACATACATACACATACAATTTATTCTTGAATATGCACTTTAGGGTCTGCAAAAGGTATCTACATATTACATTTATTTATCATGACAGCATTTTGAAGTCAGGGTTTTGATCCCCATTGTTAGAAATGAAAAAGCTTAGATTTTAAAAATCTACTTTAAACTAAGCTCCCCTCAACACACACACTATTTAAGTAAAATTCCATGATTTACATATAAATTAGTGCTTTCTCTTTTGGGGCTATACACGTATTTCAGTGTGGTTAATGAACTTCTAACATTTGGACTCTCTTCTGACTCTCAATGATGTAAAAGTTTGTTCTTCTGAGAGTGGATCTAATTTTTGGAAAGGACACACAGCAAAGTCTGATGAGTAATGTGTGGTGGTGGGGGGAATCAAGCTGGGTAATGCTGCTTTTGTTCACTGATTAGATGTCGATCTGAAGGAATGACTGTGCTTTTCTTGTATGACTCAGACTTTGGCTCTAAAGACACTTCCCCAAGAGGAGTTTCAAAACATGAAGTACTGGCAGTGAAGAGGCTACTTTTAAAAGGCAAAAATCACTTGGATGTTTCAAGTGTTGAGAGTTTTGTCCAAACAAAGTAGTCTAATTGTTTTGAAGACAGTTAGTGATCATTACAAGGTAGGAGATTAGCTTGTTCCCTGATGATTTAAGTATAATCTTAATTTCACTGACCTCACTTTCTGTGAAACAAAGGCTTCAATCACTTAGCAGGAGTCACTTATTTTGAAAACCTTAGGCTCCGCCTAGTTAAATAACACTTGGCTCCTTCCATCCTCTCACAGACATTATTCTAAGATCAAAATGAAGAATGACTGAATAATATTCTATGACACACACGCACACATACACACACACACACACACACACACACACACACACACACACACTTCATTATCCACCGATCAATGTCTTTTATGGCAACTTGGGTGAAATTGGAGACCATCATCCTAAGCAAAATAATGCAGGAATGGAAAACCAAACACCACATGTTCTCACTTATAAGTGGAAGCTAAACTAAGGGACTGCAAAGGCATAGAGAATGGTATAATGGGCATTGGAGGTTCAGGAGAGGGGGTAGGAAGCAGGGAGGAATTAAAAATCACTTATTGGGTACAACGTGCACATGTGGGAATGGCAAGTACACTTAAAGCCTAGACTTCTTCCCCACTATACAATGCATTTATGTAATAAAAAAAATTTGTACCCCCTAAAGCTATTGAAATATAATTTTTAAAAAAGAATAATGGTTTGGATATCCTCCTGCTGTAGGACACATCTTCGTGAGGATTGCCTCCAATTGTATTGAGGAATCTCAAAAGTTAGGTAACTTTCTCCAAATCTTTCGCATGTAAAGAGTTTAGATAGATGCAGAAATGGTGACTCAGTTCAGGACTGAGAAACAAAAGTATGACATTTGGCATCCTTTTAATTTTGAGTGCTCATGGTGTTAAAAGGACTTTAAGCAAGAATTCAGTACCCAAAGCATGCTGAGAAATACACAACGGGATTCAGGAGAAATCATATTTGGGAGTATTAAGGAGTAACCTTAGTTCTGTGGTGCCTTTCTTCTTTGCCTCTGAAACGCAGCCAACTTTTGGTGGCAGGACATGCGGCCCACTTGCACACAGAAGAAGTGGGAAGAGGAGTAGAAGAATTTTTAATGCCTTTCCAGAACTTCACCAGATTTTTATGTCTCTGTGAAAAGACCCTGATGCTTCTTTTTGCAATGCTTTGTTTGGAAAGGACAATTGCTCTGGTAATTGACCTTGGTTAGGGTGCTTGGAAACTACAAACCCAGAGCGATCAGCTTTGAGCTTTTCCGTTGCATTGTGCAATGGAACAGTTGGGGGTACCATCCTTGGACTATTATGCAGTAAAGGAGCAAACAAGTAATCCTTTGAGAATGTCCACTTGTGGATAGAGTTTGGTGCTATGGCATATGCTTCCTTAAGAGATAAAAACCCTCCAGAGAAATGGTGCTGGCCACAGAGGGCCACCTTTGGTGCATGCTTTGACTTTTGACTTTTACAGCCAAGGTTAGACTGCTCTTTTCCTTTTGGGCTTTGATCGAAGCTTTAGTCATTCATTACACATTGTTATGAACCATCAATTTGAATTCCAATGTCTTTCTTCATACTCTTCTTCTTGGACTGCCTTTCTAGGTCCATTAAAGGAATTGTTTCACAGAAGTAGAAGCACTATTGAGAGAAATCAACAGTGATTCCATATTTCCCTTCTTCGGTGCACACATACTTTCTCTCTTCCTCTCTCTCTAGCCAGTAAAAGCACCTGCATTATTTGTATGTCACTGTTGGCCTTTTAAAATTTCATAGAATAGCAGAAGGAAAAAAAAAACAATAACAATTTTGAAAAATGCACTCCTTAGGTACACCCTATTTTAAAAGTTGCTTTTTTCTCTAACCTTATGTAAAATGAAAAGGTCTAAGCAGTATTACAGTCACACTCCCATTTAACTGTCACATCAAACAATCAGAACCTTTAAAGTGGCAGAAGTTGCGGTTGCAGATGGAATCTGGGGAGCCTCCACTGCCTTCATCCAAAAGCTGGCTGTCTAAGTCTTCAGACACATGGGGAAAGATGCTGAAGTTGCTTAGCAATACCTCGCATATGCTAATTGCAGTAATCAATGATTGTGGAAGAGAGGAGACTCTGTGGCTTGCATTGGCTGGTCATGGAATATAATCAGTTTATGCGTATGTGGGGGAAAGGATGCAGGTTTGTATTTACCAAGGAAATACTGTATCATATACGAGCTGTTTTTAATGAGCTGAAAATATTTATTTTTCCTGAATAAACAGTGACATAGGCTGGTGGAGAAATGCAAATGTCAAATGTTTCTCTTTTCCTTAAAAAAGAAGAAAACAAGTTTCAGGTCACAGGATGAAGAAGATAAAGATGGGTAAAAAAATTTAGGGAGGCAGTGCCCCAAATATAAGAGATTTAAGCCACTCACCTGTAATTTATCTAGTTCTTCTGAATAATTATGTTATCTTTTCTTCAACCTATACAACATGTGGTTATAATTGAGGTGGGAAAGTATTGATTCAGCCTGTAGTTGAGAGCTCTCAGAAAACATCTAGTCCAATTTTTCTCACTCATGTATTCATTTATTCCTTCCTTATTCATCAAATATGTTTGTGTGCTCAGTGCATTCAAGGTGACAGTGATACAAATATAAGATATGGTCCCTGCCCTGAAAGAGTTCAAGGCCTAATGTAACAGTGCATTCGCAGACAGAGTGGAAAGTGGAGGAAATTGCATTCTAGGTACATTGTGGGTACAAAGGGGAGGATGATCACTGTTGCCAAAGTAAGTTAAAAAAAAAAGGAATAATTCACAGACCGGGTAACACCATTACTGATGAAGAAAACAAGGTCTGGAGAAGGGAAGTAAACTTCCTAAGGTCTGTGTGGGAAGCAGAATTTGACACCACCTTGCCATTGTCATAAAAGCCTTTGGTACCGCACCTTAGTACAGTAATAACAGGTCTATCTGGCCCCATAAATACCAAAGGAAACCTGAGCCATTTACTCAAAGAATTTCACGAAAACAAAATTACATTATCCTAGGGGACATGGAAGGTTAGAAAGAATGATTAGTAAAAAGGATTCAGTGCACTCTTCCCTTTCCTCCTTCAGGCTTATTCTGCTCGGCTAGAACCACCCAAGATGGCCTGGGCTTTGGGTTTTCATGAGCCTCTTTCAAAGTGGGTTGTTGCCATGGCTGATAACTTGGCTATAAGAATGACGTCTTGAGGTTGGTAAAGGGCTGTATTTCTACTCATCCATAACTGAAAGTTTAGTTCAGTTAGCACATACATTATCTTCATTTGGCAGAGAAGGGGAGTTCACTCTTTACTAGGGCAGCCTTGTCAGTGAGCAGTTTCACTGCGTAAAGGGAAAATAATCTTCCCTTCCCCCATTTATCTGAACCTTATTCCCTAACCAGTCTACCTTTTGGAAATATTACTGGAGTTACTTACATGACCAATTTCAAGGGGCTTCTTTATTAACTCTTGGAATGTTTTATTTGATAAGGTTTGAACATGAAGAAAAACAACAAAAACAACAGACCCAATCTGGTAATCTGGTTTTATTAGTATTTGTTAACAATAAAGGCAAAGGTAAGGAATTATGATATCACCTTTTTCTTTGATCATTTTAAGCATACTTGTGATAGAAGCTCACATCTCTTTTTGAGATAAGGTATGTATATTGGAGGAAGTAAGATAATGGATGATTTATCTAAGAATATGCAATAAACTAGTAGTACTGAAGGTAGTGGTATCAACTGTAAAGCTAGGATTTAAATTCTTTTGAGTCACATTACAATTAGAAAGTGTGTGTGTGTGAAATATGCAAAAGGATGTTGTACCACAAAGTTGCTGTTTACAGTGTCACTTAAATGGGAATGTTAGCTGCACAAAATGAAAGAATACTATAATGTTTATTAGGGGATTTTTTTGCTTTTTAGGTTTTATTTTTTTATTTGGCAAACGTTTACATAGGGCTTCCCATGCACTTACACTTATAAAAGTTTTGAAACTTATAAAAGTTCTAAACTAATTAATCTTCATAACTACCTTTTGAGGTAGATATTATTATCCCCATTTTACATATAGATATTAAACAGGTTTATTTAAGTTCCAATTTGTTAATAAAGGGAAGAAGCAGTTGCGTGTTTATCTCTCTTTATTATTCAAACCAAATAGAACCTTTTTTTCTTCCAACAAATATGATTATGGCAAATTGTCAGTTTTCATTTTTCAAGGAAATTTATGATATGCCCTTGATCCTGCCTTATCCTCAACCCTACCCTCCCTTCCATCAATGAAAATATACTATTATTGGCTTTTTGGAGGAACACAGTAACTACCACATAATTACAGACTGTCTTAGAAGCAAAGCAGGCTTGGGGTGCCTGAACTATGACATACTAGTCTAAATGTTATTTACAGTTCCATGCTCGCCTTCCCAAGACTTCTGCTGTCTTTTGGCTAATTTTAGTTGTGTGAAGGAGGAAGACTGATGGATCCAATTGCTAAGGCAGACAGAGTGTGGCCATGTAGTGCCAGGTTCATGCCGTAACTGGTGATCACACCTCAGTAGAACCTTGCAACACTTCTTGTGGTCCCAGCTGGGCCTCCCCTGAGCAGAGACAGCAATTATGGAGTGGTTTTCAGATGTAAACAAATGTTCATGGGGGACTGACTTATAATCAGCCAAGTCATTTCATTTATGGCTTGCATCAAGTTGGAATGAAAGGCTCTGATCAGGGAAATCGAGCACTTTCATTTACTGCCTCAGCAAGTGTTTTTAGAACGCATGTACATTTCTTTCCCTTTAGAGATATGACCGTACAGTATACTTAAGGCTTGGAAAGCACTTTAGAAATAGAGTGTGTCTTAAAAATAACCCTATATCTCCTTTTGAACTTAGCTCCAGAACACCGATGTGCATTTGGACATTTTCCGTAACTGTTATTTCTTATGATTCAGTGCCATATTCCTGGGAAAGGATATCATAGAAAATGATGTTTTTACAGGAACTTTGGTGGTACCATATTCTCTGTTTCTCAGTCTCTCTCTCTCTCTCTCTCTCTCATTAACTATGCTTTAGCAAATACTTTAAAATGATGAAAGCTGAGAAAACTGTATTTAAAATTAGGGGGAAAAAAACATACTAAAACTCTGTATAGAAAGAGTGAAAAACCAGAATGTTATTTCTTCTAGCCATTGGTTAGTGTGAAGCCAAAACAGAACACATTGGTTAGTGTGAAAATACTTGAACAGATCTGGGAAATGTAAGCTACATAAGACCAAGTGATTCCAGACCACTATGAGCTGCCACATGCTTGTCCCACTCAAAACTTTGTAAGGTCACTACCTCCAATGAAGAGCTGTGGGAAGGATTTTAATGAAAAATAGGCAGGAAATGCTACACATTTTGGAGGATGAAAAGATGCAAGTGTACACCTTAAGAAAAGGTGTACAAATAGCTTGGGAAACATAATGTGCAGAGAACATTAAATCATTAGGCAAACAGTCTGTGACTGAGTATTAAAGCTGTGAATCAAAGTAGGAGTGGTCAGGGCAAGTTTTCTGGGGGATTGGGGACTTCAAGAGGTCTTTGACAAGAAGTAAGATTTGAGGTCCTTGGAGGAGGTAGGAATTGTGCTAAGACTGAAGAATTTGGACCTAGTCTCAAGTCCTGCCTCTTTCTCATTCTAGCTGCTTAACCTTGGGCAAGTATATTTTATTTATTTAACAAACACTTATATTACACTCCATCTGTGGCAGACACCATTCTAAGAACTTTGTAAATATTAATTGACTACATCTTATAATGACTATATGAAGCAGGCACTATTATTATCCTCATTTTTACCTAAGAGGAGACTGAGGAACAGAAAGGTTAAGTAACTTGCCCAGGATGACACAGTTTTTAAATGGCAGAGCCAGGAATCAAACACAAGCAGCTTGGCTCCAAGTCTCCTCACTTAGCTACTATACTAGGCAATGAATTTCTCAGCTTTTCTATCAGCTTTCCATTTATTAAAAGAAAATAATTTATTTTGGTCCAGTTGTGAGGAATAAATGTGATAAGGTCAGTGAAAGCGCTAGCACAAGAAAACACTCAATGAAAAGCTGTTAATTTTTTTTCATGTTCTCTCTCTTGAAAATTCATCTTTTTCCTAGTTCTTGGGATCAATCCTGCCTTGCTATTTTCTTGAATACTATATACTACCTCTCTGCTTGGATATTCTACCCTTGCTTCTGAAATGCCCCCAAACTATGTGCCAGCTGTTTTATGAGTACTTTTTTCTTTTTCATTGATATATAATAGTTATATATATATATATTTATGGGGATACATAGTGATGTTTCAATATATATAATGTATAGTGATCAGATCAGGGCAATTAGCATATTTATCATCTCGAACATTTACTATTTATTTGTGTTGGGGACATTCAATATTCCTCTTCTAGCTATTTGTGAGTGCTTTCTTACTACATGTTATGTTCCAGGCCACAAGTGTCTACCTCACCCTATGGAGTAGGTCAACCTCCAGATAATAGCCCCTCCTAGTCAGCAGTTATTGAGCCAGATCTAGTTGTGTTCAAGATAAGGCATCCCTGAAGAATAGAAGACTTCTGTCTACTATAGGTGCTTATTCACTCAATGGGTACTTGATAAATATCAATTGATGGCATGTCTGGTCTTGTGCTAGGTGATGTATGGCACAAAAACATATGGAAATAAGGAAAAATAATGCAGGGCAAAGGATGTAGGGAAGGCATTAGGCGTAAGGAAGCCTTTTGTTCCATCCAGGAGACCGTGCAGATCCTGGCTTTGCCCAGCTTTAGTCCCCAGTAGCCCTCAGGCTGCCTCTGGAAGCCCTTTCTCTCTTCCTTCCTTCCAGCACCATTTAGTCATCCTTCATCTGCTTCAGGGTCCAGTTCCCAGAAACTAAGTCATCTGATAAAAGTAATCTGCTGAAGTGCTCATCCAGCTAACAGGTTAATGTGTTATTCTTCCTGGGTAATTTGTTCTTTTCGAGAGGGTTTTTTGAAGACATTAAGGCATGATGGCAGGAAATTTTAGGTTTCATTGCAGTCTGGAGAGGAAAAGAGTGCCCCCACATGACCCTGGCTTTTAGGATAAGCCTCTGTCTGGTTTCTAGGTTGTTTGCAAAGTCTTCTCAATGCCAAAGCCACTTCATTGCCTTTTGGCTTTTATTATACCCCAGCCAAGTTTGGATCACAGAGAAAATGCATGATCCTCCTCTTATGTATTTGGAATGCGTTTGCACTTGGATAAAAACAGGCAGCACTCAAGATCTGGTAGGCAACATTCTAAGTGCTTTACATATGCTATCTCATTTAATCTTCACCACAAACTCCATGAAGTAGGTAATATCATTATCCCACCTTTCACACAAGGAAATGAGACACTGAGAGAGTAAGTAACTTGTTTAAGATCATACTGCTACCAAGCGAACCAATACAGTGTGGATCTAGGATCTGTGCTCTTAATCACTATGCTATCCCAATCAGTGCTTCAGGTCAAGTTCCCTTTTCCTTCAAAGCATCAGCAGATAGATCAGACACAACAATTAGCACATATAAACTCACCATTAAGGCACATGCTCTCATCCCATAGCCAAGATATTACACCATGCTCCACATCTGGCAGGGCAGAGGCAGGTCACTAACTAGGTACTCTGATCACGCTCACAGGGGCATAAGCTACTCTGAGGTTGGTAGCGCCTTCTTCTCTTCTACGCTTTGTAAGGTTGAAAGGGGACTGCCTTTAGCTCCCTCCCTCACCCACTCTACTCTACCCCTGAAGGGGAAGCAATACCCAGAGCTGGTGGCTTCTCTGAAGGCTTGATAAGGAACAGCTGAAGTGTGACTAATCCTATTTTTTAAAAGCAAAAGGAAGATTCTCCAAATTAACTCTCCAGTACGACGATAGCTAAACCAGTTTCTCCTCAGGTCTACATATACACTGCATCTTCAAATCTGCAATGCCATCCACCTTCTCTCACTGATGGAGCACTCACTGTGTGCCAGACACTGTGTTAAGTACTTTCAAGACCTCGTCATATTTCAATACTACAATACATGCTTCAAAGAGGTACTAGTATTATCTTTGTTTAACTTATGAGGAAGTTGAGCTAGAATAACTTGCCCAAGGTCATTATACTAACCAATAGGTATTTTGTAGCTTCTTGCCTATTCTCTGCACTCGTGCATTACCATCTAGTCTCATCTCAGGTTTCATGATTAAAAGCATCCATTCATATTGATATTACTTTCACAATATCATGAATGCAAAATGTGAGATTGTAATTATTGTTATCAACATGTCACATGAGGGTTAAAGCATGATTTGGCATAATTAAAAGGTAGATATTTAAAAACTCAAAAGTTGGCATAGCAGGGTTCCCATGCATACAAATATAAATCTTTCACATTTATTTTCATTGTTCTTCCTGTGATGATAAATCTAATGGAATTAGGATATGGAGTATTTTCCACTTGACATAGTTTAGGGCCTTGAAAAAGCTTTTGGTTTGGCCTTGCCCATGCATAAATAATTAAAAGACAACTCAATTTGAGTGCCCTTTATAAAAGAATTTAAAAATAATAAATTCAGCTCATTCACTTTAAAAATGAACAAAAGCAATGTTTTATTCAACAGATAAAACAAATAAAATACACTCCCGTTCTAAATTTTAATCATTCCAAGAACAGAGGCACAAAAAGAGCTACGAAGGCTAAAAGGGGGGACAAGGTGGAGCAAAAGAGATGAAGAGAAAAAGAAAGATAGTTGGAATAGGGAGAAATGAAAAAGAGACAAAGGGCTAGAGAAATATTCATAGAAGGTAAAAGAACAGATGTTGCCAAATGCAAGGAAAGAGAAAAAGAATTGGAAAAGGTGAGAGAAATGAACCACATAGAATTATTTAATTTTCCAATTTAATAGTGTTTTATTAGACAGAATGCCAAAATAATAAAATAAATAATATCCCTATATTAGCCTTTTCAGATACCTCAGTGAAAATCTTTGGGTCTCCTGATCATTATTCTTCTAAATATGCATGAGTTTGAGCAAAGTGAATAATATAATTTTGCATTGTAAATTTTTATTAATTTTTTTCTATACATCTTTTCTGGTTTTTTTTTCAGTATTCGTCATTTCATTTGTACTAATATATAATAAATACCTTAAGTATTCCCTTATTTTTGGATATTTTGGTTGCTGTAAGTTTTTTGTTTGCTTGTTTTTGTATTCGGACTAAGGTTGCTTTTTTTCTTTTTTGAATTATTATTGGTTTAGGAAAATTTCCGGGATTGGAATCCCTGGGTCCAAGACTATGGACATTTTTATGATTCTTGATTCAGTTTGCAATGCCATCAGCAACTTCAACGAGCTTATTTTTCCAGAGCCTGTATAATAGTGGGTTTTGTAAATTGTTATTTTTGATAATTTAATGTGCATCAAATGGTACCTCCTTGTTTGAATTATAAGTGTATATATAGGTTCCTTTTAGCATGGTGATGTTCTTTGATCATCTGTCCCTTGGGGAATGTGGTAAAGGTTTTGAAGAGTTGTAGTACTTCAGTAAATAGCTTAGATGCTATTAATTTATCTATGATGTTCCTAGCATTTCCACCACTTAATTTCAGTCTTGGTAATAGTTTACATTGTGTAGCATACTGCACTCTCTGAACAGTCTTCTGTTTGTAAGGTTTCCTATTGCTTCAAAAAAAATTAAAAGTTCTCATAGTTAAGTACTCTAGTCCCATAGTTGAGTTAGTCTGCTCCATCTTGTTGTTTGAGTTTTCTTTAAATATTTAACTTTTTAGCTCATGTAGAAAGACTTGTTTTACAAGTTGATCAATATCACAAAATACAGTCAACATACAAAATTAAATTATATTTTTATGTAGTAGAAATCAAGAATTTGAATATCAAATTTATTTTGTTTTTAAACATTTATTTATTTATTTTAGAGTTGTGGAGTACAAGCAAGGATTTACTACATAAGTAGGCTGCAAAACGTTAAACCTCAAATTATAAGAATCCTACAAGAAAACGTAGGAAACACCCTTCTAGACATCACAGTAGGAAATGCATTTTTTTTTTTTTGAGTTGGAGTCTCACTCCGTTGCCCAGACTGGAGTGCAGTGGCCGCTCCCGGCCACCGCAGCCTCGACCTGCTGGGCTCCGGCAATCCTTCCGCCTCAGCCTTCCAAGGAGCTGGAACTACAAGCGCGCGCCACCACACCCAGTTAATTTTTTGATTTATTGTAGAGATGAGGTCTCACCAAGT
>CAUYQG010277348.1:0-27208 GCA_963574415.1 Tarsius wallacei
CGGGCGTGGTAGCGCGCGCCTGTAGTTCCAGCTACTTGGAAGGCTGAGGCGGAAGAATCACCGGAGCCCAGCAGGTTGAGACTGCAGTGGCCGGGAGCGGCCACTGCACTCCAGTCTGGGCGACAGAGTGAGACTCCAACTCAAAAAAAAAAAAAAAAAAAAAAAAAAAAGATTGTAAAATAAATGTGTGCAAAACGCAGCCCTCTTCTAAAGGGCACTTTGGTTTGGTGGGGAGTGCAGATGTGAAAAGGCCTTTCAGCAGAGTAGGGATTCAGGAGTAGGGACTCTGGAATCAGATCTTGTGGTTTCAAAACAGTCCAGAGCACATCACTTACAAGCCATATGACCTGGAACAAATCACATAACTTTTCTCTTCAATTAGATAGTTGAACTTACACCATAGAGGGCTGTGAAGATGAATTAAGACACTTAAAACAGGTAGACATTCTTAACTCGCTAATAAAGGCTTAGTGTGTCCTGTTATAATTAAGTAAACAAACATAACATTATGTATCTGTTACATTTTAATCCAGGCACATCATAACAGTGATACTGCAGCAGGCAAGACTGTCCAAAAATGCCCTGGAGTTTCTCTCTGTGTTGCTTGGACTAAGAGCTAGCTAGGATCAGGGACTCACCTCCTTCCAGGGTGAGGGACTGTATACAAGCTCAGTGCTTCCCACCTCCCCAATACTCTCCTCAGCTACCCACACCCCTCCATGCGCTGAGCAGCTGGTTCCCTAGACAACTTTATAAACAACTGACACCTGAATCCAGACATCTGGTCCAAAGCTATAGGTTTATACCCTTCGCGGACAAGGCAGCTTGTTGGTATGTGTACCCTGAGAAGGCAGAGTGAGCTGTCTCTCCAGACTTCCCTTTTGCGATGGGACAATCAGGTGCTTCCTTTATTGACCTATGGCTGGTAAATTTCCCCAGGAAAGCCTATTCTGTAACTTGTGCCTTGTGATGTGGAATTTGCCCCTTCCCCACATCTACCATGTGTTGAGTACTCACTTTGAGCCAAATGTTTTAAAATGTAGATTTCGTTATTGAGGTATGGGGAGGATAGCAGGTCAGGAGATGATTGCCATTGACAAGATAGATGGTTACTCACAGTTGCTTTGTGAAGGGGCCATGCTGGGCCTGCAGGGTTGTACCAGGGTTGGTTAGGAGGCAGAGGCAGTGAGGAAGAGTGAGCAGGAGCCTTTATTGTGGTTTCCTTGGGAAAGAATGGGCAAGGCAGGGTAAAGAGGCTTAGGATTGGCTAGTTTGAATAATTTCAGTGGACTTTGGGACATATGTGCTGCCTCTAGCTGTTTGGTACCTGGTCCTGGGGCGATTAGGGCAGAAGGATGGTGGTCCAGAGCGTTACAGCCTGATGGAGGAGGTGGTGGGGGTCACTCTGTGTATTTGGAAGACATGCGCAAAGGTGAGTTGTTTCCTACCTCTAGGCATTGGCTAGCCCTGGGAGGGGCAGTCCCTCAAGTGTCATTAAGGACCCAGAAGTCAAAACATCAGAATAAAAAGGCGTTTAATACACCAATTGCTTCTCAGGGGCTTTGTTGTTTCCAATTTCTATAACACAGAAAGGTCATTGTTAACTCTTTTTGGAAGAGGAAATGGAATCTCAGAATGGTACAGTTGGTTACTAATGTCACACAGCTAGTAAGAGATTGCACCATGATTCTAAATCGGGTTACCTGACTCCAAAGCTGGCTCACTTACAGGGAAGTAGATCACTTCCCTGCAGTATGAAAAGTACAGTGGGGACATTTTTTCAACCCTTATTAGGCATTTCACAGTGTTGAACATTGCCTCTTGGAAATTCCCCTTCTTGACCATGGTGATACTCATTCTTTTATATATAGAACACACTCCGTGCCATGCATTGGCTTGAGTGATGGAGATGCAGTAGTGAGCAATAATGTTGATGGAACTTACAGTCTAGTCATGGACAAGGCAGGTGTTAACTAAATAGTCCCACTACAGCTTATATACAGCATGTGACAAAGTGAGAATAATACTCTAAGGGAAAGGAATGCAGTTCTTTTTAACCTTGTCTCTCATGAGTCTTTGACAGGCCCAGGGTTTTCAGCCCTGACCACACATCACAGTCACTTGCAGAATGTTTTACAAATATAGTTGTTGGGACCCTGCTCAGGAGATTTTGACTCAGGCTGGGGTGCAGACCAGGCACATGAAATGAGTGCAGCCAGTGAGCACCTCACCTTGGCTAGAGGGTGTTTGTTTTTAAAAAACTGGTCACAGGAACGTGATCAGATTTGCAATCTGAAAGGATCACTCTGTTTACAACTAGGTAACAGACCAAGGCATTCCAAGTGAATGAGTGTAGGGAAGCCAGTTGGTGAGTTATTGTGCAGTGTGACAGAATAGTTGCTGGGATGAAGATGGTAGTGGCAGAGATAGGCAGATTCTGGAGATAGGAAATAAAATCAATAGGGTTTAACTGGCATTCAATGAAGGAGGTAGGGAAAGGACCATGTTAGGGATGCCTCCGTGTTTTTGGCTGTGCAGCCAGATGGATGTTCCTGCTTCCTGAGAGGGACCACTGGGAGAGTAGCAGGTTTAGGGTGAGGGGAATCATGAGTCAGTTATGGGTATGCTGAGTTTGGTGGGTGTGAGGAGCTGTGGTGAATAGGTGTGGAGTTCAGATGGGAGATCTAGCCTGGATTAATGGTAACCGAAGGCGAGGATGGGACTGCCCAGGAGGAAAGTGGAGGGTGAAATGGGGGAGGACGAGGGCTCAACTTATGGATTGACTGGGGGAGGGTAGACCTTTGAAGGAGGTGGGGAAGGAGCAGGGGTGATTTCCTTTGATTAAAATCTTCCCTAAACCACACAGCCATGGAGGACAAGTTGGTGAGGCATAGTATTTATAATAAAAGGTGAATATCA
Source organism: Tarsius wallacei (assembly GCA_963574415.1). Lineage (NCBI taxonomy): Eukaryota > Metazoa > Chordata > Mammalia > Primates > Tarsiidae > Tarsius > Tarsius wallacei. The sequence continues at coordinate 2,920 of CAUYQG010277348.1, forward strand.
CAAACATATTGAAATGAAAAGGCAAGAGACATAACAGACTAATGGTCACTAAGTGAAGAACACACATGAATGCAATGCAGCCCTTGGTAAATGCCACGTATACATCCATGCACAGATCTGACAATGCATAAGAGATATATTTTGTATTTTTATTGCACTGAAAAAATTAAGAAGAAAAATATCCCAAGTTTCTCTGTGTTTAGGTGTGTATAGACCACTTGTTAATATCTGGCAAAACATTTTCGGAAATGCTGCTTTGTAGACATTTCATACCTAACTTTCTTTATGAATAGCTCAGCAAATGATATCACTATTTTCTCCAGTTACCAGGGCCAACCAGAAACCTGAGTCCTTCCTGACTCTTCTGTCTTCCAACCCCTTATCCAGTGTGTCTCTAAGTCCTGTTAAGTCTTCCATCTTTGTATCTTTTGGCTCCTGTGGCTCAGGCCTTCATGTTCTCACCTGAATGGATGCAGCAACCATCTCTTCTCCACGCCACTCTCTGGGTGGGCAGACAGACCTCCAGATAGTCTGGTGACCATGGAGATCAAAGGCAAACTCTGTAGCACAACCTCTCTGATCCAGAGTGGCCAGGCTGTTTCTGCGTGGTGCCTCCTCTCTCACTGTTCCTTAACTGTGCCTCAGGCTCTGGCACAGGGTTCTTAACCTGGCTGCCCCTTGTGGCACTTGTTGAAGCCCCACCCATGGATATTCAGATGCAGTAGGTCTGCCATGGGTTTCATGCCCTGTGGCTGATTCTGAGCCTTAGCAGAGGTGACACCCACTATTCTGGTCTCCCCAAACTACCCTCAGTTTCCTCAGTGGGCCACATCCTCTCATACCCACTGTTCTCTTGCTGGAGTGACCTTCCTGTACATCTCCATCTGGCTCACTCATATCAGATTCTGCTGCAGTGTCTCTTCCAGGAGGCTTTTACTGGCTCTTCCTGTCCCTCTCTCCCCAGTCTTGGTTAGTCATCTTTCCTTAGTGCTGCCTTATCTTCTTAATTTTACCCTTGGATTTATCACCCCGTGTTTGTCTACCTGTCGCTCTCCCATACTAAACCAAGAGTCCCTGGGGCAGACCTTTGAATCCTGAAACTCCTGCTTAGTACACTGCCTAGTAAACAATAAATGCTCAAGTATTTGTTGAATGAATGAATGAATCCATGTCTCTTTTCTGTGTACTGTTTCAGAATCCTGTGACTTAAAGTCAGGAATAGTTTTTCCTTGTTTGTACATTTACTCATTCTCCATGACCCCTTCCTAATGTTTTTATGGTTATTCTCGATTTATAGTATCAACCAGGATTGTCCTGGGTATTAACCCATTCTCTAATAAAGGAGTAAGTGCTTTAGAGTTGGGTAACCCTGGGTTCATGTCTTGATTTTGCTAATTACTAGTTTGGGGCCATGGGCCAATTACTTGACTTCAAAGATCCTCAATTTCCTCCTCTGTAAAATGGGGATGATAATACTTACCTTCTAGTGTTATTGTCAAGCCCCAATAAAGTTGTATTTGTAAAGTGCCCAGCCCATAGCAAGTATTTATTCGGAGTGAGTTCTCTTCTTTTGGGCGGCCCCAAGGCATAATAGAAAGAGCAGAATACTTTGGTTGCAGAGGCCAGTTCTGCTGCTCACTTGCTCTGTGCCTTTGGTCAGCTTATGACTGACAGTAGGCTCATTTGGAAAACAAGCATAATTACAATTGTCTTTATAGAGTTGTTAGAAAAATGATATTAAATTTATGTTAAGTAACTAGTGCTCAATAAAATGATTATTCTGAGACATAATAATATACTAGTGTTTTTCCTGTTTTCCATGATCCACAAGCACTATTTATTATCCTGAATGTTGTCACTAATGTTATTATTAAAGGTTGAATTGATTTTGGCCATACTAAAACTTCCTATTTTACATCCTGAAAAATCCTGAATAATCCATAAATGTGTCACTTATATGGAAGCTCCTTTAAGTCAGTTCTCTTTACCGTGCTATACTCCCTAGCAACTGGCCTCCAGAAGCCTGTAATTATATTCCAAACACATGTTTTCCCTGTGTAATGTGAGCATTGTCTACCTCAGGAGCTCCCTGAAAAGCTGGAATTCAGAAGGAATCTGTCAAACACAAGACCCCACCTCCTGCCTGCCTCCACTGGGCAGCCCCTTCAGACTGTCTCTGCCCAAAATGTCAGGAGAGGCCACAGCCTTGGCCTACCATGCTCCAAAGGAACAGGAAGGACTCATAGTTGTGAAGGTTGAAGAAGAAAGTTATGTTTGGGGGCAGGCCTTTGGCCTTCAGGGAAGCTCCTGGAGTCAAGAGGTTTCCCGTCAGCGGTTCAGGCACTTTAGTTACTCGGACTCCACTGGGCCCCGAGAGGCTCTCAGCCAACTCCGTGAGCTTTGCTGTCAGTGGCTGCTGCCGGAGGTGCACACCAAGGAGCAGATGCTGGAGCTGCTGGTGCTGGAGCAGTTCCTGGCTATCCTGCCCGAGGAGCTGCAGGCCTGGGTGCGAGAGCATCAGCCACAGAATGGAGAGGAAGCCGTTAATATGCTGGAGGAGCTGGAGAAAGAACTTGATGAACCAAGGCAACAGGTAAGAAGTAGGCTTTTTTGTTTGTTTGTTCGACCTATTGTAGGTTAATGGGGAAGCCAGTATGGGTGGCATTGACTTGGATATCAGGGAGTTATACTGTGTCTGTCTTTTGGGCTAATCATTATTTACTCACTGAGGCTTTTGGTCCTGTTGTTTCTCTCGAATACTTTGAGTTTTTGATCTGTCCTGTCCTGCCCTGTTACTCTAGGGGTTTTCCTCTTGTGTATCCTCAGAATCACAGTGCTCGTACTTGATTACTCCTAGGATACAGTTCATGGCCAAGAAATGATCTGGAAGGAAATGACACACCTGGGAGCACTGAAGTCTCTGAGCAGCCCACTGCAGCCCTTGAAAAACCAGTACAAGAGTGAAACTCAGGAGCCCCAGCCTTTCCAGGAGGGAGGTGAGGAGCCCTGGTCCATTTGGGGTTGAGGATGGTGGGGAAGGCTGTTGTCTGTGGCATGGTTCATTTGTTACTTAGTGACAAGTGGCTGTCACTAAGTACTGTGGAAAGGCCTCCTTGCTTAGAAGTATTCTTCCATTGGCTCTGCCTAGAACCTGAAATTCCATATCATTTCTAACATTGGGTTAAGAATTAAGGTCTTTAATAAAATCCTCCACTAATATCCATAATAGTAAAAGGCCAATATCCTGTTCATTTATTTTGGTTTCATTGGCAAGGCAGTCCCTGAGATGGAGACGTAGTATTCATCTGTATGTATTCATCCTGTATGAGTAGCAGAAAGCACATGGTAACTTGAACAGGGAACGTTTAATATTAAGAATTATGGACGATAATAGAATATTAACTATAAGTGGTATAAGAAAAAACCAAACTCTAAAGAATACAGAAATCTCTAGGCCTGAGGAGAACACCAAAGGAAAGAACAAATCTGCAAGAGGATGCCACATCTCCCCCTCCCCTGCCAGGACTGAGATCCAGATCTTGGAGAGGGTGCAGCGGTGACCCACTGGGTGGAGACCCTCACTGAGGTGGTAGTCTGGCAGGACTCACTGAGGAACCACCCTCAGGGGTGCCAAAAGCCCCCTGACAGGAGGTGATGTGGCACAGAACTTGATGGAAGCCACCCACAGGGATGGGGCCTCTGGACCCAATTGGGTTGTGCACTGCTAGGTGTCCCATGCATTACAGAAACAGAAAGAACATGCTAGAACTAGGAAGAAAACCCCTTCTTCCAGCACCTCGCTAGCCCCCTCTACTGAAGAAGTTCACTTCATTCCAGCTGGCAAAAGATAAAAGTTTCGTATCACAGACAGGACAATGAAGGGTGGGTTTGAAACTAAGAGGCAATAGATCGATAGCTGTTATGAATGCCAAGGATTATAACTGAAAGGACTTTATGTCATTGGTAAAATCATCCTATGGGCAGCGGATACATCAGGCTTATTAGCTTGTTCCCATTAAACTTTGGTTATATCTAACTACTCTTTGGTTTCATCTTCACCAAGCAATCTGTTAACTTCCCATGAAGCATGCTGTAATAAGAAAATGTACTAGTTCACTCTAGTGTGTGTGATGGTTACAGTACTCATAAATTTTCATTCTGGTTTCATTGCTCAGTTTCATGAGCTTGGTTAAGGAGAGTCTACCCCAAGAGGTAAGTCTATTCATTGTGTGAGGACAAAATTCTATATATGAGGACACAAGCTCAACTGAACCTTGGCATTCATCAAAGGACTCCATACCATCCATCCACTGAGTTCTCCTGGGAAGTTCCCTCCCAGTCTTCCCCTGTGCATCACACTCTGATGCTATCATTATTCAAGCAAGTCCTTGTAAGTGTTTTCTGAACCAAGCAGGAGCTACATTAAAATCAATATTGAAAGTTCATCTCATCAAGTCCCCCACTTTAAAGCAGGTAAACATCTAAGTCAGGGGTCCCCAGCCCTGTCTGTGGCCTGTTAGGAACTGAGCTGCACAGGAGGAGGTGAGTGGTAGGCAAGCAAGTGAAGCTTCTTCTCTATTTGCAGCTGCTACTGCCTGAGCTCTGCTTCTTTTCCAATTGGCTGCAGCATTAGATTCTCACAAAAGTGTGAACCTACTGTGAACTGCGCATGCGAGGGACGTAGGTTATGCACTCCTTATGAGAATGTAATGCTTGATGATCTGAGGTGTGACTGAGGCAATGATGTTAGCACTGGGGAGCAGCTGCAAATATATAGATTAAGATGAGCAGTTTTTAGAGTTTCAACTCTTTCCTTTGTGTATTTTATCAAGGTTAAAAAAAAAAAAAAGATTAGCAGTGAGGTTTGACTGTACAGAGACCATAATAAATCAATTGCTTGCAGACTCATATCAAAATAATAATTTCATAATAATAATTATTTTGTTATTTATTAACATGTAATAATAATAGAAGTAAAGTACACAATAAATGTAATGCACTTGAATCATCCTGAAACCATCACCACTGTCCCTTGGGTCTGTGGAAAAATTGTCCTCCACAAAACTGGTCCTTGATGCCAAAAACATTGGGGACCGCTGGTCTAAATCATTTAGGGTAGATTATTATTTACTTTTTTTTTTTGAGATCTTGAGAAACAGACACTCTGTGATAATTTTTTAAGTGCTTCTTGGACTTTTTCATATTGCTGTTTTTTATGGGGTGAGTTGTGTCCCTCTAAACCTCATATGCTGAAGCCCTAACCCCCAGTACCTTAGAATGTGACTGTATTTCTTTAGAAAGATTAAAATGGGGTTGTTAGGGTGGGTCTTAATACAATATGGCTTACATCCTTATAAGAAGAGGAGATTAGGACACAACACACACTATATGGTCTTGTGAGGACCCAGCAAGAAAGTGGCTATCTGCAAGCAAGGAGAGATTGGCCTCAAAAGAAACCAAGCCTGCTGACACCTTGATCTTGGACTTCTAGCCTCCAGAATTGTAAGAAAATAAACTTCTGTTATTTACCACCCAGTCTATGGTATTTTGTTATGGAAGCCCTAGCAAGCTGATACTATATTAAAGTTCTTCCCTATGCCCATATGACATCTTCCCAGCTTTAATTTAATGCATTTCCTTTTGTTTATTTAGCAAAGTCCTCATAAAACACAACCTATACTTGAAGGCAATGAGTACACTGCCTTTTCACCCCGTTTCAGCTAAGCCTCACACTGCCTCTGATTCCATCCGTGTTCCGTCTCTGTGGTTATCTTGCCAAATTTCTCTGGACATGCTCAATTTCACTAAATTCATTTGAAGTTCAGGGAGCAAGGCAAAACAAAATTCTCTAATGAGGATCTGATTAATTTAAAATGTAGAGTATATTCATTCCCCAACTCTTATCTGTTATACTTTATATCTTTTTGTTACTTTATAGTGGCAATATGGTATTGATTCAGTCACCTTATTAGTAAGGTGATTCATCTTTCAGATATCCTTGGCCTTAGCAAAATTTCCTCATTCTCCATTTATGCCTAGTCTCTAAATGTATGGTCTTGAATGGCCTTGACTGGGTTCCTGGTAAGTCTTCTTATGCTAGTCTCTTTTCAGCCTTGAGGGTTTAGTCAGTCCTACCTCTGAAGAATTAATGTGATCCTAGATCATAAGATATAATTTGTTAGAGGGATCTACAGTGATTTGATTGTAAGAGTTATCATGCCATTTTTACAACCTTGGGCTACAACTTTCCTGTAGGTTCTTTACTAGCCTAATAGTATGCTTAGCACCTGAGATGGAGATTTGGATGCATGTTATTCATTGAGGTTGTGTTCTTTAGGAGAATTCTGTAATGGAGGAAGAGAAGCAGGATTAGGAAGGTAAAAGAACAAGTATGATGTGGTCTTAGTTAAAACCTAGCCTTGTTCTAATGTTTGGAGGCTGCAGAGGAGCCTGGAGCATAGTTGCACTGCAGAGTTCCCTTTTTGAGAACTGCCAGGGCAGTTCTCCAGAGAAAAGGGTACGTCTGAGTAGTTAGAACTGTCTTAATTAGTTAGGGCTGCTATAACAAAACACCATACCTGGGTAGTTTATAAACAGCAGATATTTATTTCTTACAGTTCTGAAGGATGAGAAGTTCAAGATCAAGTTTAAAGATTTGGTGTTTGATGGGGGCCCACTTTCTCATAGAAGGCATCTTTTCATTGTGTCCTCACACAGTGGAAGGGGCAAATGAGCTCCCTTGGGCTCATGTTATAAGGACACTTATTCTCACTCATGAGGAGTCTGCCCTCAAGACCTAATTACCCCCCAACAGCTCTGCTTCCTAATACCATTGCCTTGGGGATTAGGATTTCAGTATATGAATTCTGGGTGACACACACTTTCATATTATCAGAGGAGCCAACACTCACAGCAGCTGAAGTAAGGAGGAATCATGTTGGTAAGGGGGACCTGGGTGAGCATCATCTACATAAAAGCATGTTTGTCAGTGTGCAATTAAAGGCCACATCCCTAGTTAGAAGGATTTAGACCAGACAGGATGGAGATGCTCACTGAAGTGCGGAGCTGGTAGAACTCACCAAGGAGCCACCCTTAGGGGTGCCAGAACAGGCGGGAATAGCAGGGGGTGTGTTTAGGAGGAGAGTCCTTCTAACAGAGAAGCCTGTGCCTTGTTGCTCCTTTAAAGAGACTCCTATAATCTGTATACAACTCTCCAGCCTCCGGACTTTGGGCTTGATTACAAATTAATTTTCATTCTTAGGAAATACTAATTGGTTTATTTGGGTTATCTCGATACTAATATTTCTAAATGCTCAAGTGACTATTTTTTATTCTACTTAGAATTGCTACTTGTTATTCCTAGGAATTACTCCAGTTAGCTGTTTATTCTAAATTTTTGTATAATAATAATAATAAATGTACAGACAAAAATTAACATTTTAATGTTTTCCTGATCTGTACACCTAAGATCAACATTTTTATCTGGTCTCATGATTTGACTTCATGTAGTCACAAAATTTGAAGAGGTATTTTAAATCCCATAAGTTCTATTGCTTTTTGTTTGTTACTTCATAGTGGCAATATGGCAATATGTTATTGATTCAGTCATCTTATTAGTAAGGTGATTCATCTTTCAGGTATCCTTGGCCTTAGCAAAATTTCCTCGTTCTCCATTTATGCCTACTCTCTAAATGTGTGGTCTTGAATGGCCTTGATTGGGTTCCTGGTAAGTCTTATGCTAGTCTCTTTTCAGTCTTGAGGGTTTAGTCAGTCCTACCTCTGAAGAATTAATGTGATTTTCACAGCCCGTCCCTATCCTGCCAATTTATGTCCTTTATAATTTACACTCTTTATAATTTGACGTATTTATTACTTTCAGAAAATTCATCTTTAGGTCATCAGGTCTTTGACTTTATTTTGTACTTTATTTTTCTGCCTCTATTATATGCTAGTGTATTTTTTATTAATATTTTCCTTTTGAACAAGCATAATCTTTAATAATTAAATTTCTGTCTAAAATCCAGGGACAGTGTGAATTTTAGTGTCCAGCCCTAATCTAAGAGGTGATGCTGTCTGTCTTTAATTTCTGGTAAGGAATGGGAGAAGGAATGCCAGGTAGCTCTATGGTTTAGTCGTGTATCCACTGTGATGCTTCATTGTTGTGTTTGAAGAGTATCAGAAACAAGTATTCATTTTCATGTAAAAACATTACACTTTTCCAAAGCCAAAGTAAAATGATTCCTAAATTTTTTGTTTCAGTGCAACTGTGACTCTGGTTCCTTCCAGTAAGGAAGGCAGATAACATAAAGACTGCAAGCTTTGATGCTAAGTATCTTTATTTGAACCCTGACTCTACCAGTTATTAATCCTATGGCTTTACATAGCCTCTCTGAGCCTCAGTTTCCTGAGTTTCTTTGACCATTTATACATTAATAAAGTGAACCTATAAGATTCTTTTGTAGTTCATGGATGACTTAAAAAGAAAAAGAAGCCGGGCTCAGTGGCTCAGCCTGTAATCCCGTGCCTTGGGAGGCTGAGGTGAGAGGATTGCCTGAGCCTGTGGGTTCGAGACCCGCCTGGGCAACTTGGTGAGACCTCATCTCTACAATAAATCAAAAAAAAAAAAAAAATTAGCCGGGTGTGGTAGCGTGCGCCTGTAGTTCCCGCTACTTGGAAAGCTGAGGCGGAAGGATTGCCAGAGCCCCAGCAGGTCGAGGCTGCGGTGGCCGGGAGCGGCCACTGCACTCCAGTCTGAGTGACAGAGTGAGACTCCAACTCAAAAAAAAAAAAAAAAGAAAAGAAAAAGAAAGATTCCCAGCAGACCATAGAATGGGTCGTAAACCTACAATATTTTTTTTTCTCATGTTCTATGTGTCATATTCTTTTTGTTTACAATTATTTGATTCATTTGGAGCCTATTAGAATTTGCATTGCCTTAATGCTGTCTGGTTCTTACCTGGCTACCTCTGTTCAATACTAACCACCAGAGCATTTCCTAATCAGATATTCTGCTCTTTTACTTTGCTAGAAGACCACTAATTTAAGGCCAGGCTCATGTGTGTAATCCCTACACTTTGGGAGGCCATGGCAGGAGAATTACTTGAGGCCAGGAGTTTGCGATCAGCCTGGGCGACATAGTGAGACCCCATCGAAGAAGAAGAAGAAGAAGAAGGAGGAGGAGGAGGAGGAAGAAGAAGAAGAAGAAGAAGAAGAAGAAGAAGAAGAAGAAGAAGAAGAAGGAAGAAGAAGAAGAAGAAGAAGAAGAAGAAGAAGAAGAAGAAGAAGAAGAAGAAGAACTCCTAGACAGAATTCCTTATCACCCTTTATCATTTTCTCATAACCTAAAAATGCATGTTCTCCTCTATCCCAGGATTGATGCTGCATAAGAAACCAGCTTTCTGGTTTCTCACCAATATTCCTATTTGTCACTATTTCCTCTAACTATTGTCTTCTCTTGTTCACCATCCCTCCTGCCCAATACTGACTCATTCTTAGTCTACCTTACTCTCTAAGGGAGCCACATATTGCTTCTTTAATTCTTCTTGATTGTGAAACTAGAACTTTCCTCCTAAATGGTAAATATCTATTTCATTTGGTTTATTTTCTGTTCCTGTTAGAATGGTTTCCTTTCCTCCAACATGGGAAGTAAATGACACCTCCATTTTCTATTCATGTTTTTAGGTGGGAAGATGGTGGCTGACAAGGTGTTGACAGCAAAACAAGAAATTATTGAATGTGTAGCCTCAGCAGCTATGATATCCCCAGGAAGACTTCCTGGGGAAACGCCTTTAGAACAGACAATTGAAGAAGCTTTGGGAGGTCTAGACAAGTCTGAGAAGCAAAAGGGAAATGCTGTAAGGAACAAAATCAGTCAGCTCCCTTCCCAGGAAAGACATTTCAGTCTAGCAACCTTCAACAAGAAAATCCCTACGGCACAGAGTGTCCTTGAATGTCATGAACATGAAGGAAGTCTTAGTCTGAATTCAAATGATAATAAGCGACAGAGGGTTCACACTGGGGAAAAGCTCTATGAGTGCTTTGACTGTGGGAAAGCCTTTTTCCAGAGCTCAAAGCTGATTAGACATCAGAGAATTCATACTGGAGAGAGACCTTATGCATGTAAAGAATGTGGCAAAGCCTTCAGTTTGAGCTCAGACCTTGTTAGACATCAGAGAATTCATAGTGGTGAAAAACCCTATGAATGTTGTGAATGTGGAAAAGCCTTCAGGGGCAGCTCAGAGCTCATCAGGCATCGGAGAATCCACACTGGAGAGAAGCCTTATGAATGTGGTGAATGTGGGAAAGCCTTCAGCCGGAGCTCGGCCCTTATTCAGCATAAGAAAATTCATACTGGAGATAAAAACTATGAATGTATTGAGTGTGGTAAAGCTTTTGGTAGGAGCTCTATCCTTATAGAACATCAAAGAATTCACACTGGAGAGAAACCTTATGAATGTAATGAATGTGGAAAATCCTTCAATCAGAGCTCAGCCCTTACCCAGCACCAGAGAATTCACACTGGAGAGAAGCCTTATGAATGTAGTGAATGTAGGAAAACATTTAGATATAGGTCAGGCCTTATGCAGCATCAAAGAACTCACACCAGAGTTTAACTCTGTGGGTAAGAGTTGTACAATTCTGCAATGCAAGGAATTCACTGTGGAGGTAAGACTCTACTGAAGATGGAAGTCTCCTGACTGCAGGATTTCTGTCCTTCTAGTCCAGTTCAGCACTATAAGAGGAGATTCACACAAAGATGTTTGTTATGATTATCGAAGTGTTGAATGGAAGAAAAATCTTACCCTGGTCTTTTCCAGAAAGAATGGTAGGTATTTCCTAGAAATGCCTAACCCATTTCTGGATGAGACTCATCAGTACCCCTTTCACTTCACTCTCTACCAACCCAAATATTACTGCCATCGGAAACCTTCACAGTAAGTCCAGGATTGGGGCAGAGGTCCCAAGAAAGATTTTATGAAGTGGCAGAGATACTCAGTGAGAGCATGTGTGCATTTGGTAGGTGGAGGCACGTACTGAGTTATTTAACTGTCGGAAGTATTGAATTCAGATTGTGAAATATGAGTTACACTATTTATAGTATCTGAGGGAGTTTAATAGTACCTGAGGAATGGTGACTCATTCCGCCGCCTCGCCAGTTCCCTCCTCAGCACGAGCTTCTGTTGAGGTCAATTTGGGTCTACCAAATTGTTAGCACATACTGAGCACCTGCTATGTGCTAGCCATTGAGGTATACATCGTCACTGACCTCCCAGAATTAAGGGCTAATGGGACATACATATTTACTAAACAACAACTAAAGTGTAATTAAGTGCTTTGGCAGGATAAATATGGGGTTCTGTCAAAATACATGGCAGGGGTTTGTAACCTGGTCTGTGAGTCAATAAAGACTTTCTGGATATGATGGCATCTCAGTGGAGACCAAAAAGGTGGGTAGGAGTTAGGTCAAGGGCAAGGTAAAAAGACAAGAACATTCCAGGCAGAGGTCATAGCACATACAATGATATGAAGATGAGAGGGGATCTGGAGACCTCTCTTCTTCAGGACTTTTCTCTCCAGCAAGAATTAGTTGTCATAGACCCTGGCTCAGAAGCTGTGACATGTTGGCTTCTCTCTTTATATTTGTAATTGCTGAGTTGGGGAGCCTATCCCTGACGCAGAGTGGCCCACAAGACCTTGAAGTGCTCAGAATTTGTGTGGACGACTCTGGTGCCTCTTATGGAAACAGGCACATAGGCACACAAAGAATAAGTATTGCAGACCAGAGGGACCGTGGAGACTGGAGTGTTTGTGTCACATAATCCTGGGGCTTAGGGAGTGGGAAGCATATGGGATACAGTGATGGGTGGTCTGCTTTCCCAGGCTCCACTGCTCCCCATTCCTTGCTTTGACCCTCCTCATCAGGCTTGCAGATCCTAAGCTACTGGAGGGCAATAGATTTGTTTTATTAGATTTCTGTTGAATCATATTCCTCAAAATTATACTTCTCTGCTAATTTTTACTTTGGCAGTTTTAATTATCCCACCATTGCTGAGGGTAATGAATACGAGAGATAGAGTTTGATTCCTTTTCTAAGGTGTACTTCCAGATGGTGTCATTTATGAAGAAGACTTGTATGTAGATCAGAGCTGTTGTAGGTAATAAGGGAGGTGAAACTGGGGGGACACTTCACCCCCTTTGTGTCCAAAGGTTGTGCAATTATTATTGAGCGAGGTCAATCAGAAGTCTAAAGGGATCCTTCAGATGGATAGTGTGTTGCCTTTTCCTATGAGTGACAATCAGATGATTTAACGTTTTAAATACTATTTAATAGATTTTTTTTCTGTGAATTAACTGTAAATGTTGCTAACACAGAAAATGAGAAAGTGTAAACCAGCCACAATCCCATTACTCATAGAAACATTGTTAACTTTTTGGAGTACTTTCTATTAGTGTTTATTTTTCCCAACTCTAATAATTTTGTTAAAAATCTTGTTTACTAAATAATTTTTTGGTAACTAATTTTAACATTTATACTTTGAATATGTACTTCAACTGTGTAGTATTAGAATGTAATGCAAGATGTAATAAAATGTGAGTTTTAAAGGTTTTCTTTGACATTGTTATTCATTCAGAATAGGGAATATGATAACATGAGTAGAGATAATGCCAGGAGGATGGGGAAAGGGTTGTGGGAGGAAGCCAGAGAACTGGCGTTCTCAGTTTCTATTTCCCAGGCCAGAAAGTGTCAGGAAACTAAGACAGCCAGTCTCTAGTGCTGCAGTTAACCAGGTAAAGTGACAGAATTGCAGGGGCACCTAGGATTGAGTTGTTAAGAGACCACAGGAATAAGAGCAAGAAGGAACTTCATTAAACACATACACATCCTATATCCACCAGAATTAGGACTCCTCCTTCCCTTTGTTCAGGTGTTGAATGGACCAATTGGAGTCTTCAGCACTAATTGCTGAAACCAGGCTTAGACCTGTGGACCTGCCATGACCTTTCCCTTTACCCTCATGAGCTTGGAAAGACCACAGTTAGGTTTGCTTTAATTTTCTGATCCTCTTATCTAAACAGGGTTAGGTGTAGGTATGGAAATGAGAAAGGGGAGAAGTAGAAAGCTGATATTAAGCAAGCACTCTGCCTACATGGCACATTATCTTTGAAAGTCTCCTTCAGAACGAAGAGAAACAGGACAGCCCTGAGCAGAGGAAAGGCATGAATTACTTTTCTTCCAGGCAAGGCTGAAGGAGAAGTTTCCCTGACATCCACCTTATATTCATGCCCTTCCATTTCATAAAAACAGAATGTCGATGCTTTGACCATAAGAGATCATCTACTTCAGCTCCTTTAAAGTGAGGGTCTGGAGTTGTGAGATGACTTGCTTATGGCTGCAGGATTCATGGAAAAGCTCTAATGATCAAAGGTCCCTACTTCAAAGCTATCACTTTTCTCAACCATAAATCTCCATGCAAGTAACTTGTTTGCAGTGGGACTTATAATTTGTAGAGTACCTTTAACATACTGGGTATGAGATGGGTCAGTTTGCCATTGTCACTTTACCAGCGATGAGATTGAGGATCAGAGTCAACAAATTAGTGAATGTCCTGAGACTTGGAAGGGACAAAGATGCTATGGAAAGTAAGTGCTTCTCTTAATATCATCTCAACTATTCTGAGTTTCCGTTCACTTTTCTCCCCTAATTTTATGAGTATTAGATATTTATTGTAGAAAAATTTGGAAAAATGCAGAAAAGCATGGAAAAAAATTAAATCACCTATATAAATTACCTATAAGCTCACTATCCAGAGATAACCAGTATTGAACCTTGAGATTATAAATTTTCAGTATTTTTAATGCATAAATATATTTTTACATGAGATCATGTTGTACATACTGACTTGTGATACTTTTACTTAACAATATAGCATGAAGGCTTCAATTCTTTTCATGTTAACTGACATCAGTTTTAACAGCTTTTAAGAGGGTCTAGAGTGCGTCACAATGGTTGCCGAAGAATACATTTCCAGGTAGAATTTCAGTCAAAAGGCAATGTTTAAGGCTTCTGGTATTGACTGCTAGAGACAGTAAGTATTCACATCTTACCAGCAGCATTAGAGTCCCAATTTCCCTGATTCTGTCATCTTAAAAACAAACAAACAAAAAGCAAGTGCCATTCCAACTCTTGCTCTACTACACATTTTAACTCTAGTGAGGATGAATTTATGTACTGGTGCTTATTCTTTTTTTGATTTGCCTACTAAGTACCATTTTTACTACTGGAACTTTCCTATGGGGAGACAGTGTAGAGAAGTGGCTCAGCAGTGGGGCTCTGGGTTCAAAGTCTGACCTCACCAGTTTTTAGCTATATGACCTTTAGCCTTCATTTCCTCATCTGCAAAGTATGGGCTGTAGTGAGAAATAACTAATCCATATAGTCAAAGCCCTTAATAAGTATCTATTTTTGATATATATAAGAATTCCTATATAAAGAGTATTTCCCTTTTGAAATCTGTCATAACAGTTCCAACTTAATGTCTTATTTCTTTTCATTTGCTTGGGGTCTTTAAGGTCACACTCCTTCTCGCTATTTACCTGGCTTTCTCCTACTCATACTTCAGGTCTTTCTCTGTGGAAAAGGAGGAAAACAAGAGTTGAGTAGCTCTTACAATGTATTTTGTTTGTTTTCCACCTTTTCCAAGTAATGCTATCCCCCTTTTCCACATTCTTCTCCAAACACGGTGGCCCTTCCGTTCTTACTGGCTGGTATATGCCAACCATGTATGCCTCAACAGGAGCATTACTTCTCTTTGCTGCTTCTTGTCCTCATGATAATTCTTTTTCTATGTACCAGATTCTAGACTTGCAGACTTGTTTTTGGTAAGGTGTGTCAGTCCTCCAACCTATGTCTTTTGAATGACATGTCCTTCTGTTGCTGAAAAACCTGCATAACTTTCCACCATGCACTAAGCACCAGCCCAAGGATACTCCTGCTGGCCTCTTGGAAAAGGGGAAGTCTTGACTGACCACGACCATTAGCTTCTGTCATCACTTCCTTTCAGCATTGTCTTTAATAAAATTTGCAAGATACTGAGAAATACTGATAATATAAAACTAAGCATGTATCAGTTGCCTGGAAAGTAGCTCACAGACCTAGCAACAAACAAATATTATTTGAATGCCTGAGAAAAGGGTATACTAGGGATACAGTCCCAGAAAACAGATGATATGGTGACTTCTGATCCAGAGCCCTGGGGGTTAGAAGGAATTTGACTGTCTTAAGAACCAAAGGAAGCTGGGCATAGTGGCTCATGCCTGTAATCCCAGCACTTTGGGAGACCAAGACAAGAGTATTGCCTGAGCCCAGGGGTTCAAGACCAGACTGGGAAACCTGGCAAGACCTCATCTCTACAATAAATTAAAAAATTAGCCAGGTGTGGTGGTGTTTGCCTGTTGTTCCAGCTACTTGGATGGCTGAGGTGGAAGGATAGCCTGAGCTCAGCAGGTTGAGACTGCGGTGACCCTGAGCATGCCACTGCCTATAGGTTGAGCTAGGAAACCGCATGAGCCCTTTCCCTGGGATCACATTGACTAAGACAAAGCTCCTGACTACCCTGTGGTCCAAGGGATCGTTTTGCCTATTTGCAAACTTCTCCATTGGCTCGTATGTTGCTACAGGATCTGTTTAGGATAGAGTCTGGCCACACCCAAGCTTCTCTTACAGACATGACTTCACTGCAAAAATAACTCAAAGGAATGCTCCACACTTTCATCTTGGCCTGTGTCTGTTGTTCCTTCTACTGGGAACATTCATCCCTGGCCTAATCCCTGACTAACACTAATCATTCTTCAGGTCATTTCCCCATTTCCTCATCCAAAATCCAGTTGGGTGTTCCTTAAGGTCACAAAGCACTGACCACACTGGTGTCATTGCATTTAGTTGCCTTGCCCATTGTACTGTAGAGATGTCTTATTTTCCGTTGTATCCCTAGTCCCTGGCACAAAGTAGATACTCAAAAAATAACTGCTGAATGAGGAAATTTATATTCTTCTCACACATATCTAGTTTCTGGCCTGCACTGGGCTCAAAAAATCATTAATTAAACCATTTCCCCACCTTTCTAACTGCCCTGTCACTGTTCTTTTTGGGGTCAGTAACATTTTTTCCAGTTCCTGAGACAAAGTCCTCCATGCTACCCACACCCTCTCCCATCCTGGCAACTGACGATCAGATGCAGTGACAGAGCCTGAGTCGCTATAGCCTTTTCATGACATTCTCATAGATAACGAGGTTTCAATGTTACATTCCTATTTTTTGTATTTCCTGAGTATTCCTAATGATAAGAGAAAAACTCAAAGTAATGATTCCCATCTTCGCTTCTGATTAGTCACAGGAAAAGCTTCCAGGGGCAATTTACACTAGCATTGGAAAGTGCCGCACAAAGCAAATTAGACTGACTCAAGATCTCGTAGTTTACAACCTTTATGTAGTCTTGCCCCAAAGTAAACTCTTTTGACTAACAAAGATAAAAATGTGACTCAAGTATTTACAGTATTCATTGTATTCACAAGTTACTTCATAGTGTGGACTCTCTGATGGCGCATAAGAACTGACCTGTGCCTGAAAGCCTTCCCACATTCATTGCATATATAAGCTTCATCCCCAGAATGAATTCTCTGATGCTGAACAAGGGCTGAACTTCTTTTGAAGGTCTTGCCACATTCATTACACTGATAAGGTTCTTCTCCACTATGAATTCTCTGATGTCTGATAAGGTTTGAGCTCAAACTGAAGGCTTTCCCACATTCATTACATTCATAGGGTTTCTCTCCACTGTGTATTCTCTGATGGGTAATCAGCTCTGAGCTCTGCCTGAAGGCTTTTCCACATTCGTTACATTCATAGGGTCTCTCTCCTGTATGAATTCGCTGATGTCTAATAAGTTTTGAGCTCTGACTAAAGGTTTTCCCACACTCATTACACTCATAAGGTTTCTCACCAGTGTGAATTCTTTGATGTATAATGAGATATGAACTCTGACTGAATGCTTTGCCACACTCATTACATTTACAAGCTTTCTCACCAGTATGGATTTTTCGATGTCTGATAAGGGCTGAGCTCTGATTGAAGGCTTTCCCACATTCACTACATTCATATGCCTTCTCACCACTATGAATCCTCTGATGAATAATAAGATATGACCTCAAACTAAAGGCCTTCCCGCACTGATTACACTTATAGGGCTTTTCTCCAGTATGGATTCTCTGATGCTGTGTTAGAGAGGAATGCTGCTTGAAGTTGTGCCCACATACATCACATCTAAAAGGTCTCTCTTCTGGAGGACCTTTCTGACACATAATAGAGTTTGTAGTTAGAATCAAGCATCTTTCAGGATCAAAATAATGGCCTCTCTTTCCTAGAGATTTGTGTGTGAAGATCACTTGACTAAAACTGCCCCCTTGGGAAGAGGATCTTCTTAATTTTTCCCCCGTGGCACTTCCTTGCTTCCACTGTAAATTGCTTTCATGCTCACTAACTCCTCCAAATGAAGGTTCCTGAAAGAGGCCCTGTGATTTCTCTCCTGAGATGTCCTCCTTTCTTGCTGTTTCATTGTTCTCACAATCTGAAATGATAAATAGCAAAAAAACAAAAACAAAAATAAAAACATAATACATTTCTCCAGTCCCTCTCAATACTTTCTATTTGAGAGAAAATAGAAGCTTCTGTCTACAAAGATGTAACTGTCTTCCTTTATCTTTTCTTCCACTGGTCAAAATAGAGTCTCTTTTCTACTGCTAAAGCCTACATCTACACTTTGAATTTCACCCATTCCTGCCTCTTTTGAGACATCAATTGATCAATTATCTACTACTTCTTTCCTATTATTTTCAACCTCTTTCTTGATTGACTCCTATTCATCAGCATTTAAACAAGTTCAAGTCTCTCTCACCTTTAAAAATAAAGCTCCTTGCCTATGCATCTCCCTCAAGCACTCCCATTCACAGTAAAGTTTCTTGAAATGGTTGCCTGCAACCTTTCATGTGAAAAGCGTCCCCATTCTGCAGTCTGGTTTCTGTCTTACCATCTCTTTCCCCCCACCCCCACTTTCATTGATACTATTCTCATCAAGGTCACCGACTTCACAGTTGCTTAATCCAATTGGTACTTTCTGGATCTTACTTAGTTGGCCTCTCTATAGCATTGGTACTGAGGACCACACCTTTTCTGGAAGAGACATTCTCTTCCAGCTATATTAGACTGATTTCTGTGGCTGATCCTTCTTAGATTCTAGAGCTAGTCACTCAAACACTAGTGTTCTTCCAGATTCTGTTCTGGGCTCTTATGTATCCTAAATCTATAAACTCTACCTTTCGGCTTCAAGTACTACTTACACTGTAAGCTAATTCTGCCCAGATCCCCCATTCGATCCCAATCTACTAAGCTCTAGACTCTCATATCCAACTGCTAGTTGGAAATATTCACAAGCACCAAAATGTCCCAAGCTAAACACATCATCAGATGTATTTGTTTTTCCTAATGTTTCTCCATACATGAACAGCATGACCATTAATGAGGTTGTTCAAGACTGGACCTGAGTACCACCCTCAA
Source organism: Tarsius wallacei (assembly GCA_963574415.1). Classification (NCBI taxonomy): domain Eukaryota; kingdom Metazoa; phylum Chordata; class Mammalia; order Primates; family Tarsiidae; genus Tarsius; species Tarsius wallacei. Next base: position 21,530 of record CAUYQG010277348.1, read on the forward strand.
TTCCTCTCCCTCACACTCTACTTTTAACAAGTACCAGATACTGCAACACAATTTAAACGCTGATGAACAGTTTATCTTCCCCACCCCCACCATAACACATATTGGATTACAACAGTCTGTAACAGGTCTCTAACTCTTGCCTTCCTCATAGCCACTCTACCTGTAGCTAAGTTCTAAACCACAAATCCAACCACGCCACTCCCATGCCCCAAATCCTTCAACTGTACTCCACTGCACTTAAAAAACTGTACAAATTAGCATGATGTATATGTTTTCACAATGTGGGTCTCTTTCCTTGCTAGCTCATCTCTTACCACCTGTCCCCTATCAGTTCTCCAAGTCAAACTGAAGAACCTACAATTTTCAAAACAGGTTGTATTTTCTCACCTTCAGAATTTGCTGGCCTTTAGGGCCATTCTTCTCCCATTTACCCAGCTTTCTCCTACTCATACTTCAGGTCTTAGCTTAGATGTCTCTTCCTCCAGGAAGTGTTCCTTGAGTCTTTAAGATTGGTGTAGCTGCCTTTATATGTGCTCCCACAGTTCCCAACTGCCTACTTTTATTTGATAATTTACTGCACTATATTGCAATTGTCATTCTGCTTGTCCATCACCCACCCACACCTGAAAGCTCTTGGAAGACAGAGGCCCAGTACCTACCACAGTACCAGACATGTATTAGCGTTCTATAAAGTTATAAAATGATGGAATAAGTCAACGAATGACAGGTAAACTGACACAAGGAGGACTGGTTGTAATTTGTGAAGGCTGGTGAATACAAGGCTGCTAAAGTGAGCACCTCTGGCTTAGAATAATAAAAGTTATGCTCACATGTGGCAAGTTTGTAAAACACAGTTAACTCTGCATCCTCCAAAATAGAGGCCTAACTGATAAGAATTCCCAGATGAGTTTCTATTCCTCACCACTTCTGGAGGAAAGGCAAGGTTTCCAGGATTTCAGCTGTGTCTTTAAGGGCTGGAGTTGGATGTTTGTTGACTCCTGGGATGCGCCAAGATATGTTAAATCCTTCCACGGCACTGCTGGTCCCTGTGGACTAGCTAGGTCCTGAAATCAGTAAAATATGGTTAGCTTTGTGAGAAAATCCTAGGGAAACTGCTTAGCAACAATCTCAAAGAGTTTAATTAGGACACTTCTGGGGATGAAAGCTAGGAAAAAAGACCACTTAAGAGTAGAGACAGGTATGACCCTATTAGTCATTTCAGGTTAGGGTTCAGTAGAGACATACAAATCACATGCGCCAGGCTGTAAATTAGTTTTCTCACAAGTTATCACTTCCCACCTGCTGCCCTGGATCATCAAACTCCCTCTCCAAGTCCTCCAACAGGATCACAGCTTCCTCGCCACTTTTTGGATTATGCTGCTGAACCCAGATCTGCAGCTCCTCAGGCAGGATGCTTAGGAACTGCTCCAGCACCAGCAATTCAAGGATCTGCTCCTTTGTGTGCAACTCTGGCATTAGCCACTGATAGCAAAGCTCCTGGAGCCGGCCCAGAGCCTCCCGAGGTCCAGGTGTCTCCTGGTAGCAAAACTTTCTGAATTGTTGGCGAAACAATTCTTGGCAGGATTGGGTACTCCCGTTCTGTTTAAATGTCTCATCCCAGGAAACACCCTCGTCTTCTACTTTTACTAGTATCAGTTCTTCTTCCTGAGGATCCTGAGATACCACAGTTGAAACTCCTCTGGATTCTACATCCATTCTGGGTTGAAAGAGCTTAGCACAACTGGACTCTGTACTTCAGCAATGTGAGTAATATCTTCTCTCCTAAAGGATATAAAAGCATTGAAAAAAAATCTCTAAGAACTTGTAATAATAAACATCGGTCACTCCAGTAATATACTGAAAGTGAGTACGTGTGAGGGTATAATTAAATAAAACAATAATAAAATGTCAAACTAAAAATCATTCACCTCATCAGTTTCCCATTATGTAGAATTCCTACCACTGTTAGAAAAAAATATTTTACAAGTGAAAGAATGGAACATTAACATCAATTTCATAGCAAGAAAATTATTTCCTTTTCAATTCTCTTTCAACGCTGATTGCATCAAGGAGAAAAATCTGTCTTTAACACGTATGTAAAGGTTGCAGAACTTCCTTTCTAAAGAAGTACAGGCTTCAGACTCACACTTCAAAGGGTAACACTATCTAAGCAGGACTTAATAATGATGATTTTAACCATTTATTTTTAGTTACCTTCTATGTATTGCAGGTAATTTAAGGTAGCAATAAAACATTTTTAAAAAATTAACATTAAACATGAGTTGACATAAATAAAAATATTACGGGATATTTGCTATCTGATCACATTTGGTATTCACTGAATCTCTTCCACACTAAGGCATTCACTATGGGCTGTGTCCTGAGTCAGGCATTAAATTAAGGTTTTTGTTTGTGAATAAATGAACCTACTGTGAAATTACCCAAAAAGTACTTGTAAATTGCTTACCATGTGTTCAAAAACATGTTAGAGATCACAGACACACAAAAAGCAAAAAAGTTAACCAACGCTCTCAGAAAGCTTAGAATATCCTGGGAGTAAACATTTTCAAAAGTGAAACATGGTTAAAAAAAAAAAAAGATGTGTTAAATCTTGTGATACAGACACCAAACACGATCTGATTTTAGGATGAGGGATAGCGATAGGAAGTGTGTGCCCTTGAATTAGCAGGACAGAGGAGTCAAACTCCATCGTATCACTATGGTTAACTTTAGAAGATTAATTAGAATTTTAGGCTACAAATCTGTGCTCTATTAACCAGCCCGGCGCACTAACTAAACCCTCCTATTTTTACATCCCAGGTAAAACCACAGCATCTGCGAAGTCATCGGGGTTGGGGGACTGTGCCTTCCCCTGGAACGCAGGCGCCTGAGCGCCGGCCTCCTCCGCGACCGCGAGACGCTCAGAGCCCGGACCAAGGGGCCGCGACCCCGGGCCGGGCGGGCCGCGGAGCGGGTCTCCTCCGCTCCGCGCCCGCGGTCTGGGCCGCGGCCCTCCCCGCCCTCCCTCCGCCGGGGGGTCCCGCGTCCCTCACCACGAAACCCAGGAACAGTCTGGGAGGGAGCCGCCGACCCGCAGCTGCGAGCCACAAAGAACGGAAGTGCTCTCCCGCGGTGTTCCGCTCTTGCGCCCTCCCCGGCCTCCGTCTGTCCCGCCCCGTGCTCTCAGGCAGCCAATCAGCGTCCTGGGTTCCGCTCTTCCACCGCCTTCCCTCTGTGCTGCTCGTCCGGCGGCAGAACCTGGACGCCTGGGCGCTGGTGCCCCGAGAGGCGAGGACGCGTGTGAGAGGCGCCCCTGAAGGGCACTGCTCCACGCCCGGGCCGCCTCCCGCCCTGGCCTCACCCGCTGGCACCCGCTGTTCTAGGTATTACGTCTTTTTCGACTCTTACCATTGAAACCGTCATGTAAAATTAATAAAAGGCCACAAGGTTAGAATTGTGACAGGGGCCTGAATTCTGTTGGGATGTAAGCACAGCTAGGCCGTAAGATTCTCTTAGACCTCTCTCCCTCCCGGGGCTGTCTCCAGGATCAGTTCTTGAAGCACAATGGGCTGCGGGTCACGCCGACCTCCTTGGTAGTGTCCAGAAGGGACGTGAGCAACTTTGATTACTGCGATTCCCCCTCCTGCTTCCATCGTTCACAAGATTTGTGGCCTCCTCATTTGCTCCTATAGATAGCTAAACCTACCCATCTGAGATGTTTTTCAGACTCTGCGTTCGGGTAGACCATCTGACACCAACCGGACCGTGAATCGCACCCAGAAACTGACTTGGCCACAGAGAGGGTCTCACCTCTGTGATTTCGTCCCCAACCAATCAGCAGCTCCAATTCCCTAGGGCTGGCCCGCCAAATTGCCCTTATAAACCCCAACTTCTGAGTGCTCTCGAGGCAAATTTGAGAAATCTGTCCTGTCCCTCGCTCAGCTGCTTTACGATTATTCAGTTCTTTCTCCACTGCAACATCTGCTAGGGCTCAGCGAGCATAAAAACCTGGGAGGCTGTAACACCACTCCTAATTTTTCAGCAAAGTATTCAGATTTTGTCATTCCATTTCTTTTCCAGGATCTCTGACAGAAGTAATGCAAGGGTAAATGGACTGAACAAAAAGTAAAAATTACTTATTTTGCTCTTCTCTATGCGTATAATTTGATCCTTTCAACAGGTCTGTTTGGTAGCTATATTGTCCCCATTTTACAGCGGTTGATGGGTTCTAAAATCAGGCAGGCAGCTTGTGACCAGCGATGCCCAATTCCCCATAGTTCAAGGAGAAATTCCCAGACTCCGAACCTCCAACGCAGCAGGGTTTTCCCATCTTTCACTGGAACGTAGCTGACATTAAGTCTTAACTATTTAAAATTTTATTTGGCCATTTAATAAGTAAAAAATGATGCCTCATGTTTTAACTCAGTGAACTTGATTGACCATTTATGGTTCTTCAGAGAAATGGCTTTTTCCATCTCAAAAATTTAGTTGTTAGTGTTTTTCATTTTTGTGAGATTTTTTAACTTGTTAATCAACTCATTTGTTGCAAATATCTTCCCATTTATTTGTGTTTAATAATTTTAAAAATGCTAGTACATAGAAAACCAACAAGGTGATACATACATAGAAACAAGTTCTCCTTTGTGAGCTAAGATTTTTAAAATACATATTTGTAAAAAAATGTTCATTAGCATTGAGAGTTATTCACAACTCACTAAATCTTAATCATTGTGAAATGACCAAGACAATTTTACAAAGCAAGAAGAGAAATAATATTACTTTGTGTTTCTATTATCTATTGCTGCATAATAGGCTACTTCAAGACTTAGTGACTAAAAACAGCAGATATTTTATTACTCACAGTTCTGTGGCCAGGATTTCCGGCAGGACTTAACAGAGGTGGCTGATCTCTGTTTTATGAGGTGTCAGCTATCATGGCTTAACTGGGGCTGGAAGATTGAAGATAGTTTCCTGTAATCCCACGCCTTGGGAGGCTGAGGTGAGTGGATTGCCTGAGCCCGCGGGTTCGAGACCCGCCTGGGCAACTTGGCGAGACCTCATCTCTACAATAAATCAAAAAATTAGCCAGGCGTGGTAGCATGCGCCTGTAGTTCCAGCTCCTTGGAAGGCTGAGGTGGGAGGATTGCCGGAGCCCAGGAGGTCGAGGCTGCGGGGGCCGGGAGCGGCCACTGCACTCCAGTCTGGGCGACAGAGTGAGACTCCAACTCAAAAAAAAAAAGCAAGTCATAGAAAACTAGTAGGATACCATTTTTATAATGTTAAGCATAACTAGGCAAAACTAACCAGTATATTGTATATGTATAAATGTTTATGCATATATATATATGTATGCATAAAAACAATTTTACATTACACGGACAAGAGAAAGGTAGACACAAAACTCAGGATAATGGTTACTTCAAGGGAGGAGGCAGGGAGATAGAATCAAGAGAAACACAGAATGTCATTTCTAGCCCTTCAGCTGGACATAAATTTCACAGATGTTTATTATTATGCCTCATAGTTTACATATATATTACATGTGTGTGTATATATATATATATATATATATTTTTTTTTTTTTTTTTTTTTTTTTTTTTTTGAGTGATTGTTTTGCTTTCGCCAAGGCTAGACTTCAGTGGTACCCACATGACAAAAGCAGCCAGTAACGGGGGTCAG